>ML685817.1:4559602-4700593 GCA_007922175.1 Pelusios castaneus | reverse complement strand
GGGGGGGGGGGGGGCTGGATGTTGTCCTGTACCGGGGTGGAGGGTGGCCTTCAAAGAAATGCTTTGAGGGACTGCGGTGTGTGGGAGGCATACACGGCTGAACTGTCTGGAGTGGAGCCCGGACATTTATCGCCTGGGACTGCAAAGCTATCATGTTCTTTAGCAGTTCTGTTTGCTCCTTCATGACGCTTATCAGTTCGTCCCTGTGTTTCTGCCTCCTCTGCTGGGATTCCTCTCTCCAGGCTCTATTCTCCCTTGCGGATTCTTGTGTTGCTTTCAGCAGGTCGTTAAACATATCCTCCCTGTTTCTTCGAGAACGCCGCCTAATGTTTCTCATTCGGTCAGCTGGGGTAGACACCGGCCTTGTGAAGCTCAATTCTAATACAAAAATAACAATATAGACATTGTTAACACATAGCATAGATAGCCAATGTAACCTTCCAGTAGCACATTCCACTGGAAGGTACAGGGCGGTCAACACACTACGCTGCGCTGAAGCAGACAAGGTACATTCTAATAGACGGCTTACCGGGGGCTAAGAATCAGAAGAGGGCACACAGATGGAACCCAATATCCCTCTCCTCAGAGTGCCCCTTCCATCTAGAATACATCTCCTACATGCCGCCGGTAGCAGGCCGGGACCGTATGCTGCTGCACTGTGTGCTGCCATGGTTCCCAGGGCTGTGCTTTGCAGCTGGAGAGGCAGAGTGTCCGTCTTTGGGAGCGCAGACACAAACGCTCTCCCATCTAACCTGAGTATTAGGCTCTGGAGGTACATCGAGGAAACCTTTTCTGACCTAAATGCAGATGATTATTTTACAATCACTGCTTGTATTGATGCCCTGCTAATGAATGCAGAGTAAATAGCGTGCACTGCGGGGACCCGCAAGCACCCCCACCCCAGACAATGATATTTTAGCAGGAGCAGAGCTGAATGAAGGAGAAACTTACCTGAACCCCCCTCTGCCGCCTCAGAGAACAAGCTGCAGTTCAAGCCTTGGGTGGACGTCTCAGCGGGGCTGCTGAAGAGGTCCTGGCTACACGCGGTTGCGCTTTCCTCCGTGTCATCCTCCATCTCCTCCTCCTCCTCCTCAACAACGTCCTCATCCTGCTCGGCTCTGGCAATCACCGGACGAGGAGGGGCTGAAGTGTCCACGGGACTTTTGGCAGTGGTTGTGGGGTCCCCACTGAGGATGGCTTCTATTTCCTTATAGTACCTGCATGTTGCAGGCGCTGATCCAGAACGGCGGTTTCCCTCCTTCGCTCGGTGATAGGTAATTCTGAGCTCCTTCACCTTTGATCTGCACTGCACTGTGTCTCTATCATGCCCTCTCTCTGACATGGCCCGAGAAATTATGCCAAATGTGTCATAATTCCTCCTGCTGCCGCGTAGCTGCGCCTGCACGGCGGACTCTCCCCAGATGCTGATCAGGTCCAGTACCTCTGCCGTGCTCCAAGGGGTGCGCGTCTTCCACGGCGGGCCGCCATTGCTACTGATGATCGGAGCACAAACACACTCCACGAGGAAGAGAGCAGGAAGTGAAACAGACTTGAAATTTGAAAATCCCGGGAATAAGTTCGGGGCAGGGCGGGGACAGTTTCGTCACGGCCACAGAGCGGGTGGGGGGAAGACCAGAGAGGACGACTTGGGAATGCTGGGACAGTTCCGGACTCCAGTCAATGCGCGGTAAGCGTACACACGAGCTCAAACGCGCAATATATGATCCGCAACAGCTGTTACCACTCTCGTCGGAGTGGTTGTTGGATTGCGCGACAACAAGGCACTTAACGCGCAAGAGCCCTGTTGCACGTGTGTACGCCGTTGTTGCTATCGCGCGGTAATGAGCTTTAATGCGCGATAATCTGATCGTGTGTACAAGGCCTCAGTCTGTGAGGCTGTACACTTGTAATTCTTTCTCAGTAGCGCTCTCAGCAGAGCTCCTCTGTTGCTTGCAACTTGTGCAGAACAGAGCAATACATTTGTTCATGAGTTGAGCAACTGTGATGTCACACCCACCCTCTGTTCTTTACAGTCTGGAGCTGATTCCCATTTATGCATTTTCCCACTCCTTGCTCAAGGCTGTTCCAAGAAGCACAATCTGGCCTTTTATCTATAGGAAAGAACTATTTTTTAAAGGCCACCATTGTATTTCGCCTACTGGCTATATATCATTTCCAGATTATATTTGCCTACTTTGAGTTTTCTATCACTGATTTCCTTTATTTTATATGTTATATGTTTGTGTTAATTGTTCAGTTTACAGACATCTTTTTGGCTGGTAACATCAGCACTTATATTTGCTGTAACATGGCCAATGTATATCTGTAAGATTATTTTAATAAATAATATTTATTTTTAAAATGAAAGATTTGTCAGCGTATCTGAGAGTGCAATTTTCAATAGCCTATTTTATCTAGTTTTATTTCTTTGTAAATAATTGTTTACTTTCTTTTGTCCCTTTTTCTTGGGGCTATATGATACCATCTGATGATAACATCTACAGGGGATAAAACAGAGTTCCTTCCAGATGCATTCCTCAAGGGGAAAGAATTTGCACAGAATGTGGAAGGAGCATAAGACTCGAAAACTAGTAAAGCCCAGGAACAAAAGAGAGAGGAAGTTCTAGCACAAACCAACTCCTCCTCTGCCAGCATGCCTCCCTTCTCCTGAGTACAAACTACTTCAGTCTCTGCAGGGAATGGAAAATGCATAGTGGAAATGTAAGTTGCTCCAGCTTTTTCTAGTGAGAGAACATCATCAGTTTCTAAAAAGAGCAGAAGAAACAAGGAGTCCTGTGGCACTTTTAAAGACTAACAAATGTTTATCATGTGAGCTTTCCTGGGAGAAAATCCACTTCATCAGACGCTTTGAAGTTGGGGAACTTACAGAATGGAAATTAAATGCAGGGAAGTGTATGACATAGGATCAGGTCAGGCTGTAACAGCAAATCAAAATACATGTTATGATTCAAACACTAGGGAACAGCATAAGGAACATGTGGCATAAAGTGGCTGTTCCTATGCTCCGATGCACCGAATCCTGGCTATAAAGAATTGGCATAGGTGGGCTTCCAGGAAGGAAAGAGTTAGCATGCTGCACTGCCTCCACTACTCTCTTTTTTACTGTGTTTTGCTCACCTCCATGCCTCCCAGTGGAAAGGGGCATAAGGCCTTTGATTATTTGTTCATTTCACTTTCTCTACTCTGTTGCTCAGCCATTCCCAAAGGTTGGCTAACTCAGATCTCTTTTGCCTTCCCTTAAAATGTTTCCTTATATTTCATTTTTATTGATTTTTTTCCCTAGAATTTCATCAGACAAATGTTACACTGTCCTTAACAGCTGAAGACAGAAGCCTCTACAACTCTTACCCTGATAAATCCAACTGTATCGAACTCCAAACTCCAGCCATTTAAGAAACCAATCAACTACAAGTCTGAAAAATATATATATACACACAATTTAATGGAGACTTAAATGCAACCAACAGTAAGGGAAGTTTTGTAAATCACATAAGTTCAGCTCATTCCAGAATTCATCCATATACTAAAAATGGAATTTGGTTTCACAGCAGTCTAAGGAGCAGCACCAGCTATTAATTGTAATCAGTAAAGGGCTTCCAAATGTCCTCTCTTTTCCTTAGACTGGAGCCACAAAAGCATTTGAGGCAAGCATGCGAAACGTTCTGCCTTTCCTTCATCCTTTAATCAGGTACACTCCCAAGCATTAGCCTTTTTCCAGACGGTCTCCATTTCTTGTCCATGTCTAAAATATCCCAGCTATAATTTCTTGACCTCCTGTGACACACCAGGGTACAATCTAGACTCCTTTAAGATGGGGTGCCTTGCAATGCCTTACCGTTATAGCTCCCAACCCAGAGCTTTCACTAATAGTTTGTCAGTATGCAGGTCACTACTGTATGCACCTGTGTGTAACAGCAGCCTGCCCGTCATATCTTGTTTTTCACCAGCCTGATTGTACTTCAGAGAGACCCCAACATGCACTGGATTTCCCCCCAGGAATATATGTCTTCTACTTCCAGCCCTTTTTCGGTCAGTACAAACAGATTAAGGCTGTTAGTCCTTTGAGGGAATAATATACGCTACAGTTTATTACCTTAGAGTTACCTAGGCACTTTAATTTAAACACAAAGGGTTAGGTAAAACAAGTTTATTTACTACAAAAAGATAGATTAAGTGAATACAAATATTGAGGCATAAAAGTAAAAAAAAGTTACAAGAAAAATAAAGTTTAAATGCTTTCTAGTGTGCTTAATTTAACAAACTAAACGTGGTGAGTTTGGCCTGGGGGCGGAAAGGGAGAGTATATGTCTCAAGATGGGGCAAAGGTCATTGGAACCTTGGGACCCACCTGTTCAGAGAGACTAACCCCTGGCCCTGACCTTTCTTCCTCCTCCCTCATCAGAACCCCACTCTGAGCGGCCTGAGAGCACCAACCCAAATGCTTCTCCACCCCAACCCTTTGATGCCCCAGGATGGCTAGCCTGCCACCCCACCCCCCACAAGCCTTCTCTCTCCCCCCACTGCCAGAGTGCTGACCCACCCCAGTCCTGGGCTGACCCAGCCCCAGCACCAGAGTGCTGAATGGCTCAAGTGCCACGCTGGTTAGCCAGCCGCACACCCAGAGCCTGTAGCATTGCAGACCTGTGCCCCAGCACTGAGCACTGGCCAGCCCACAACCCAGTGCTACCATACCTGAGCATCCCCACCTCCACCTCCACTGCCCATTGCTGGAGTGCCAGTCCAGTCCACCCCAGTGCCAATCCACCCTGGCCCTGGGCTGGCCAGCCTGTCCCAGCACCATAGCACTGAGTGGTCTGAGCACTGGGGTAGGCCAGGTGACCCCAGCCCTAGAGAGCCGGATTGGCCTGGCCCACCCCAGCGCTGCAATGCTTCAGCCCCAGAGTGCCAGCCCCAACCACTCCAAATCCCTCAAGTTGAGTGGCTGCATGCACCTCAGCCCCTAGCTACTTCAGGGGAAAGGCAACCGGCTGAGATGATCAACCATGCTGCTGCCAGTCCCACACAAGTGGGATGCAGAAGGAGAAGGCAGTGGTGTCTTGGGGCAGAGCCTTACATATTTATTGTCCATGATTCAGGTGTTTTTTTAAGGAGATCACTGCAAGCAACTAGTGACAAAATTGTAAATTCTGCCACCCTTTTCCACAGGCAGGGGTCGCTAATACTGATATCTCACTCCTGAGGGTATGCAAAGATGCAAGAAGTGCATCTCCTGCATGCATGCGACTTGAGACCAGATCCCAATGCTGCTCACCTACCTGCTGCTTTGGTGCTTGCACAAGTGATTGCCGATTGGCGTGGGAAAGTTGCCTATAAGGGGGGAGGAACAAAGCAGCTCTGCAAAAAGCATCATCAGCAAAGGATTGGCAGGTACCTCCAAAAAAGTTTCTTTGAGGTATCTGTGGAGGATTCCCATGAAATCTCAATGTCCATTAACACTCTGTTCTACTGCATCCCTTAGCTGCACTGGGGAATGTGAAACACATATAAACACAGCCATTGCTCAGGCTTGCAGAAGATCTAGTCCTGAGGCAATGGTTTTCCATTGTTTCTGGGACACTAAACAGAGGATCATTTAATTGTACCGTCAGTCAGCCTGAATGGAAGATGACTATCACGCTCAACAGCTTCAGTGAAGTGGTGAGATTGTCCAACCCTCAGCATAACATGAAACTTGTATTCCACACCAACTTCAGATCCTTTCATTACTATGTATTGAAAATCTTACTCAGATTCAATAACAAGGATATTAGTATAATGAAATTACGGAATTTGCTCTTGCCAATGCTCACTGTAACCAGCGGTGGCATGCATTACTGTTTCAGTACAGATTGAATTTCTTGATGAGGTACCAGGCCTTGAGCACAGTGAGAACACAACAGAGCCCCGTTTTAAGTGGGTATCTTTTGGTATCACTGTGGAAAATTAAATAGCATGAAGATATTTGGTGTTATGAGTGCTGTGTCTGGACACAGTTGAAACAGTAGTCATGTAAGAAATACGCAGAAAAGCCCATTTCCCAGAGATATCCAGGGCTTTGAATGACAAATTAAGTGTTAGAACACAAAATCCACATTCCATTAAAGACAACGGTAAAACTTCCATTATCTTTACTACGGCCGTTATTTGGCCTCGATCACACAAACGTGCATTCTGGTCTATCTTGCCTTTCTGTGATAGCTGTGAGAAAAGGTATTTGACTTTGTTCTTACCTACAGCATCACATCCAATACTCCCTTCTTCTTAATTCATTCAAAAGTGAGCAATAGCAACAGTTTACGAATAAGTGTGTACTTGTTTAGTTATTGCACTGTCTTGTGACTGCATTGTTAGTAACCACCCATTATTGCAAATGAGTTGTTAGTAACTGCACAGTCTTTCCAATCTTTTCTCTCTGGTAAGAGAATTAATAGCATCTTGCATGAACAGACATAAAAATTTACTAGAGTTTTCTCTTTTTTTTTCTTTTTCTTTCCCCTATTGCAGCTCTCAGAATTGGAGGTTCTTTTTGTAACAATAGCTAAAAGCTTTCCATCTTCCCTGCAGTGGAAAAATACATTACATCAGGCAGCAGGCTTTAATAAAGTTTTCCTGGATACTCCCTCCACCACGTTGGTTATTTTCATACACTTCTATCGGGATTTTACTCTGATGAGATATATGTTCATGCTGTGTACTCCATCATACACCCTAAAATCTTTTATAAGCTTTCTGACAATAATGATTACAAACAACAAGAATTTTGCAGCTATTGCTGTCTCTTAAGCTGTCCCATACTTAACTTCAGTGGGATTTTGCAGGTTTAAAAGAGAAGAATTTGGCTTGTTTCTCATTAATGTGCTTTCTGGTCACACCAAAGCAGCCTTTGTGCTCCGTCTGCTCAATCATTTGATCACATCCTTGCTGCTTTGGCATCTCTCTATGTTCACTAATCAGTGTTTTCTTCGCCAGTTGTAGTAACAGCATTCATACCTGCACAGCTTGAGCATGTGGAAGTCAGGTTGAGATTTTCCAAACTTCTCTTAGTGGTGTCATGTCAAGGACAAGTTTCCCCATCCTTCAGTTATCGCTCCACTTCTTCCTTTTATTATTGCAGTCACTAGAAACCCCACTTCCGCCCTCAATCCTCTCTTTCCAATTACTTCTGAACCTTTATCCTCCCATCCTGTGATCTCTCATTGCACATTAACACAAAGCTAACTGTACATATGCCTCCTTGTGCAGATGGGAGACAGACTGCTTTTATTCACTTGCATCTGATGACGTGGGTTGGAGCCCACGAAAGCTTATGACTGAAGAAATTTGTTAGTCTTTTAAGGTGCCATAGGACTCTCATGTTTTGTCTTTATTTACAGTGTCTTCTGACTCTTCCTCTCTCACAATGAGACATTCTCAAAAGCTGGTAGAATGTACAAAATATGAAGAAATTCAAATAGCCTGACTGACAGCAGCATCAAACAACCAGAAAATGTTTGAAATGAGGAGCATAAGAGAGCACAGCAAAAGGGAGAAATCTCCCATCATCTGTGGGATATTTAACATTGGGCTTGACCCCTAGGTGCAGCACAGATGCAGGGCTTGTTTGCAAAATATTTCATGTGTAGCCGAAGGTCCAGTGTGCTTCAACAGCAGCGGCAGTGTGAACTTCAAGACTTGGGGACTACAAACTGCAGCACTTGGAGAAGTACTTCCTGCCTCCTGCTAGGAAGTACCCTCTGCCCTTCCAACAGGAAGCTGAGTCTGGGAGCACAAGGCAAGTGAGCAGAGAAGAGGCCCAGGGACTGTAATCTTGTTCTGTTTCTTTGCAGGTAGGACCAAAAGGGGCTTAAAGAGCACCCTGAGAGGAGTTTAAATGAGGAGGAGTCTGGTGGTTTTATTTATTGGAAGCTAAGATATATTTATAAAAGTGGGGGTTGCTATAGACATTAATTTGTAAGCAAGGCCAATGGTGAATTGCACAATAAAAATAATATTATTTTGTAATTATAATTGAGGTTTTTTTAATCCCAGGATGCTACAACACACTGCAGCAGTTAACAAATTTAGTCTTACAATACCCTTATGTGGTAAATCAGTATTATTCCCATTTTAGAAATAGGTAAATTAAAGCACACAGAAGTGAAGGCCAACGTTTTTAGACATTACCCACTAATATCATGAGCTTATGTTTCTCAGTGCTCAGTGTCAGACATAAAGTGCCTGATTTTCAGAAGTGTTGAGCCCCAATAACTTTAAGTAAAGTTTTGTTGGTAGGTGAACGCCCCTGAAAGTCAGCATATAGGTGTCTAAAATTAGGCCCCTCCCAAAACAGAATTATTTGAGATTTTTGGAAGTGTGGCCCAGAACAACTTGTCCACCGTCATACAGCAAGTCAGGGATGAAGGTAAGAACAGAGCCAAGAAGTATACATATGAATAAAAAAACGACTTTTGTATCACAAAAGGCTGGCTGCAAGAACAGATTGCTAACCTTTCCAGAACCTTCATTAAATGGATTTTAGAATGTGCTTTCTCCCTCCATCAGCCTTACAGAATAAAAAGCATCCACTAATTACATAAGAAAAACAATTTAAAAAAAAACTTTCATCACTTTCATTATTTTAAAATACAGCTTTTGATCCTGTCCTGCTAATATTGTTTATATTTGGATTCATTATTAAATAAGTTTGAGCATTAAATAATGATTTTTTAATATTATGAGATAATTTTATTGGTGTTTTAGATACTTTTAAATTAATTTGATGAAGTGTGAAATTTGCCATTTTTATGATGACTAACCCATGAAATCTCTCTCTTTTTCTCCATGATTTACACAGTATGGATTTTCCATTGTAAGGTTAATAATTAGTTTTTCATCTGTTTCCACGCAAATTATTGTGGTGATATGAAGTGCAGAAGCTATAATTCACAGACTAAAGTTAATTTTATGGTCACTTAAGGGTCCACTCCTGCATGGTACTGATTGCTTTGTGCAAGGTGATGAGCACCATCAACTCCACTCACGTCCCTGAGCTGTGATCACTCAGTACTTTGCAGGAGGACCAGGCCTTCACAGGGCATTTCAAGTTTTTGTACAATATGTGTCAGTGGGTTTAGATCTATTCCATTCTAACCCTAAATAAAAGCATAGTAGTGTCAGCAGGAGAAAATAAGGTTGATTTTTGTTAGAAACTGACATACTTTTTGTGCTCCACTCCCCGAAACTTGCATGCTTTCTGCAAACTTCTCTTATCGTGGGACTGTTTCTGAAAAAACAATTTACTTCAGAATTATATCTCTTTATTTAGGGGCCAAAATGCATTTTTACTGCTATATATTCTTGTTAGCCTTGCAGATCTAACATAGCTAAGATGAAGTGAGATGGATTCTGTTCCTTCTGTTTCTCATGCACAGAATTGCATGCTAAGTCAAATCAGGTATATCTGTGCAAATCTCATTGCTGGCTATAAGACTGCACAGGTAGCCCCGAGGGCAGAATTTGTTGTTAAAGGGGCTGCACACTTCTTATCACTGGGGCTGCATGCATACCCTTTTCCCCTATCTGCCAGCTCCAGTAATAATAAGTGAGATTGAAAGAACTCAGCTTGACTTTCGGCTCCCAGGCTGAGTGTGCAGGGCTGACGGTTAGAAACGTCGTTTTGGCTTCAAAACAGATTCCTTTAGTTTGGAAGCCACTGAGAGACAATCCTGTGTTGCCATTTTCACAGATACTTTAATCACTATTTATCCAATGCATCACCTTCCAATAGGATGTTGTACAACAAATAACAGTTTGCATTAGGGTTTTTTGTTTGTTTGCAATCCTGCTAATACAACTTTAAGGATGCAGTGTTGAGATTTTAAGAAGCCATGATGGACAAAAGTGCATTTTTTTCATTATTCATCCCCTGAAGAACTTTTAAAAGGATGCCTGTATTTTCAAATTTAAAAATAAATAAATAAATAAATACCTAAAAATCACCTCTGGACAGAGCTGGAATGTGGAAATCTTCAACCCAGTTGGTGATTTTATTTTTAAAGTTATGACTGTTTGAAAACAAGGGGTTTTATTGGAAACAGTTTTGCAACTTTGATTATAGCAGTTGCTACCAGACAACCAATATAAACAAAAACAGATTGAGCCAAGAAAGTAGACAGTTTTAAAAGTAATTTGGTGCTCAAATACCATTTGAGCATAGTATAAAAAGATAGATAGTAAAGGGGAGCGAGAAACAGGAGGTAGTTGAAAATGACAGAGAGAAAGTGGTGGTAAATGAGGAAAGACGAAGCTGAAATATAGGAGTGTGAGGAACTAAGAAGGGAGACAGAGAAGGGAGAAATCCGTACGTAGTCCATAAATGAGCTGATGAACAAGAGTAAGATACAAGTACTAAGTACTTTACACCTTGCGAAAACCACCCACAATCCTGTACCCCTCCCCTCCCTTACCACCAGCCAAGGTAGAATTGGGTAGCTGCTGAGATTTTCCCAGAATATACTACTGCAAACATGGTTATGGCTGTGGTGTTGGCTGGTCAATAAGGTGGACACTCTATAGAGGTGGGGGAAAATGTTGCAGTGTGGACTTTTACCTGTATTGGGTGTAACCCAATCAGATGAACATGTGAGAGCAGAGTTAAAATTAACATTCAGTTATATCACTACCAGAATGCTGTGTTCAGTTTTAGTGTGAAGATTTCAAAAAAGATGTTGGAAGATTGTAAAGGGTTTAAGAAAAGAGTTATGCCTAAAATATGCCCTACAGGTGAAAGACTAAAGACGTTCTATATATTTAGTTTATCCAAGGGAATGTTAAGAGGTTACTTGATCACAGTCCCTACCTGGGAGCAAGATTTCTGATAGTAAACAAATAAGAAGTCTGGTGGCATTTTTAAAGACTAACAAATTTATTTATTGCATGAGCTTTCTTGGGAGAAAATCTCACGTCATCAGACTTTTGAAGATGGGGATCTTACAGACTGGGAGCAAAATAAATGCAGGGAAGTGTAAGTCTGACCTCATCCTATGATTTTCTCCCATGAAAGCTCATGTGATAAATAAATGTGTTAGTCTTTAAAAGTGCCGCAGGACTCCTTGTTTGTTTTGCTGAACTAGACTTTGGAACTTAATCGTAGACAGTTTTTCAGCAGAAAAAGGTCCAGTGGTTTGAAGCATTATACAACATGTTACCCAGTATAATAAAACAATGATTTCTCTATTAAACTTCAGCTCTGCTAATGGAGTACATTACAGTTAAGTCACTTTTGTGTGTGAGACCCTGAGGTGTTGTTATAGGAGGTTTCTCATTCAGTGCACCACAGTAGGGAGTGTACTTCAGATCCTGATGACATTATTTAATTATGCTGATGTATCACAGTGTTCTCTGTATTGCCTGAGTAGCGTATTAATACTCTGCATAGGTAGTTAGACATGAGAAACTGAGCAGTACAGAACAGGAGGGTCAATTGCAAACAGGAATATTTAGCAAGATTATAAAGAAGTGTGTTGATGAGCAGTGATTAAATGCACAAGTAGGGAAAATGTAGTGATTAGAGATTTAGAAATGATATAAAAAACAAATGGTGTTTTACATTTTGGAAGCTGAAAAATGCTTGTGATGAGAGTTCCTGTGTGGTATTTATTTTAGTTTTGAATGCTTGCTGCAGAAAATGAAACATCTAGAGGTTGTTTTTTTTTCTTTCTTGTTTATATTAAATGGGATCAAAGTGAGGAGAAAAAAGTTTCTCCCACTCTTTTTCTCACTATTAAAGTGCTTGCAGTAATTATGGTGCCTACAAACTACTTCCAGTGGGATTCATTTTTGTTTACATATCAATCCTTCCTTCAGTCTTCTGTTAACCAGTTCTTGTGTTCCAGTTGTGGATGTGCTTGTATAATGCCAATGTTTGAAATTTATTAAAACAAGTGGTTTATCAGTTTTTAATTGGGTTGCTCTTGTTTGTGTTGTATTCTCAGAATGACAGCTGGAATACTTTAAGAGGAGAGAGCCTTTTAACAAAGACCCAGACTTTTCCCCTCAGAGAGCTCAGCATCCAGGGGTGCTCGGGGAAAATGGGTGCAGTAAGAAGCTGCTTTGGAATACATGTGCTGAGATTAGTTTGGAGCATGCAAAGAGGAGACTTGCACTTGGAAAAGCTTTGAAAAAATCAGGCATAAATGCTCAGAGATCCACTGATGGAAAATCACTACTATACATATACAAAAATATTATTATACTTTATTTCTTAAGGAGAACCATACCAGAATTCTAATATCAAGAACAATAGCCTCATTTTGAACTTTGAAGAAAATTTCCATTCTGACACATCATTTTCCATATCTGGGAATTCAGTGCTGTAATCTGCCATATCTGTGCTCCCATTAGGTCTATTACAGCATTAGAGTCTTGTCTTCTTTTATTACTTCTTGCATTTCTGGTAAAGTTAAAGCTTATAAAACTTCATGGGTAGCTATGAAGATGAAGTATTGTTCTGCTATCAAAAGTGTATATAGTGTTATTGAACGAATGGGTACCTTGAAATACAGTCTGTTGGGTTATTTCCTTTCCCTAGACTGAACAATTTTATAATAGTAACTTATAGCTATTGCAAATCCTATCTCTCAGTGTGCACTGAACTCATAGTGTTGCCAGTTCTCACAATTTTATTGTAATTGTCCTGTATTTGGTGTTTTACTTAAAACTCTAGGTCTTGGAGTCAAGTGATTACAAGAAAATCTCAGCTTTCATTTAAAAAAAAAAGTTTCTGGCCCTTAGCTTTGCTGTGAAAAACTTGAAGTTGTGACAGAAATGCACAAAGGCTCAAAACTTATAATTTATTAAAATCTCACGATTTTTAACATTTGAAGCTGGAAGTACGTAGAACTGTCACAGATGCCTGGTGATCTATTATGATTGTAAATGGAGGTTCATAAATAGATGTGATATCATGTGCATGCTTAGATCTTTGGTTTTCAAACTTTTTTTCTCAGGACCCAATTGAAAAAAAAATAGATTTCTGCCCTCGACCCAACAACTCCATCTTTGAGCAATGCACTCCAGTCTTTTGTTGGTGGCAGCAGGGGGCACTGTGACCCAATAGCTGATGGTCTGTGACCCAGTACTGGGCCCTGACCCATTGTTTGTAAACCACTGGCCTAGATGACGGTTAAGCAGACCTAACAAAGTACTTTGCAGCCCACAATGTATGCCACCGATGCACTTTTCCTGGTTTTGCTACATCAATATTTAGGATCAGCATGCACCTTTCTTATATTTGATATATCGTAATTCCTTTTTGGCTCTTCAACTTGGGCCCCTACACAGAAATTGGTGTGAAACTCATCAGTGAAATTTTGTTTTTCCTCCCCATTGTGCACTCCCAGTTTAAAGAAGCTAATATGCAACACGTCTTTCCAGTGGAATGCCAACAGAGCCCAGTTGTTGGCTGGGATCAAACTAGGGACCTCTTGAGCTTCATGCATGTGCCTCTAGTGTCTGAACTAAAAGACACTTTCTTATTCCAAGCTATAGCAGCTCATCAATCTCTAGCTGGCCTAGCCACCACTACGGAGGGACAGAGTCTTGCAGTGAGCAGGCAGGGGTTACATCTATAATGAAATGTATTTTGGCTATATTTACACTTCCCTGCAGTTTGGGCTACAGGAGCGTGAATAGCAACAGGTACCAAAGAGCTGCACGGTAACTCCCCTGTGTGTACCCTGGGGACGCAAACTAAACGGTTTCTAGTTCCCATTAACATAAAGTGCTCTTTGAAGAGGACCACATTAACACAAACCTTTTAGTTTGCACCCACAATCTTCACATGGAGGAGTTACAGTGCAGTACTTTCATTCCTCCTGTATTCACAACCCTGTTCTCCGACCTGAAGGGTTAAGTAGACATCTTTCAATGACATCTTTGTCTGTTTGGTTGATTCTCTTTTTCAGTGGATTATTATTGTTTCACAGTAGCCTAGAGGCCCCAACTGAGTATAGAGCCCATTTTACTAGACTCTGCACACAGGTAAGGTATTACCCTGAAGCATTTACAGTCTAAATACCCAAGACTTATGAAGTAAACATCAATATTCCTCTGTTTTACAGATGTGAGAACAGAACTGATGTGCCCAAGGTCACACAGGAAGTCTGCGACAAAGCCAAAAACAAGCCCTAGCTTTGTAAAGTCTAGTGTCTTAACCACAAGACGCTACTTCCTCTTTGTGGTGCCTGATTTCCCTCTTCTGGGGCAAAATCATGGCCACAAATTGGCAGTGATGCTTTACTGGGCTCTGCTCATTCTGAAAGGGTGACAACATTCTTCCTGAGTTTCACCAGAGATTAGAATTTCATCACTGTGGTTAAGAGTGTTGAGAAGCTGTTGAATTACTTTTCTGATATTATCTTTAAAATCTCCTACCACTGAAAATATTCTAAACATTAATCTTTTGTGCTGTCTTGAAACAATCTGAGCAGAAAATGCTTTTTCAAATAAGATGTGGGTACAAGTTCAAAAAGTCACTAACCCATCACCTCCCCCACTCCCCCCCCCCAAAAAAAACAAAGAAACTTGAGCTGTAAGAGACAGTTAGCTTACCCATTGGTTTAATGGTGCCTTTTATAATAGGTGGGATGAATCTTACAGTCATTTGTCCACCTTCGGTTGCAACTCCTGTTGCAGTCAATAGGGTTTTGGACTCAGGACTTAGTCATGGTAGTGTCATGAGCCCTGAGCAGTGTGCTGACCCTAGAGCAGACAGGAAGGCAGATTGTGATTTTGAGAGTCACAGGTTACACTCCAGGTTTCCTTTTCTCAAAGGAGGACCTACCTTGGGCTATGTCTACGTTGGCATGGCCGTGTTAGCTGGCTTGCTCTATGCCCACTCTTCCAGGGGGAAGGGAACATATTAGTTCCACAGAGGCTGCTCTTCCCACTGTACTGTTACGCAGGACTCTGGATGCAAAAGAGTAAGGGAGTATCAATGTGCTTCTTACTCCCTTCCACAACCATGCAAGGCAGAGCTCACACAGAAACACAGGATTGTGGCCATCCTTATTTTTCAGAGTTCCATGATTCATCAGCCACTGTTTTTTCTCGGATGTGGTGGCTTTCACTTGTACGGGTGTGCAGTGGGAAGTTCTGATTAGGCTAAGTGTTAGAAACCTTGAAGGTTCTATAACAAACTAGAGGACCTCTTACATAGCAACTTTCACATGAACTTTCATAAAAACACTTAACTGAGAAAGGCAGAAAAGAAGAATAGCTCTTTACAAAAAGAACCTGATATTTAGAAGTAGTAGGGGTGCAAGCAGGGGAGCTGCAGTCAGTGAGGAATGAAATGTTAAAGCACTTTCCATGGTTGTTTAGATCTTTTGGTTTTTTTATTTGAGCAGGGGACAACCCGTGATAGAACCTCATATTCAGATTCCTGCACATTTCTCCTGTCAATTTCATATCCTTGGATTCAAATTCTTCCAGAATACAGTGCAGGATCCAAATGGGTTTACTCGAGATTTTGACTCAAAATGGCAATAATCTTTTGAGAACAGTTGGACTGTGAGAATATCTTGTGAAAGCAGCATTGTTGTGGGATAAATATCTCATGAGAATAGCTCATAAGATTTTGACAGCATCAGATTCATACTTGAACCCTAGCTCGGTTTCATTCACTTATCCAAACTCTGAACCTCATCTTTACCAAGACATTGCCTCCTTGACAATTCCCTAATACCAGGTAATGTTTAATATCAGACATAGGCTAAAATGAACAGATAGCTCTCAAGGTGATATTTGAAGTGAGGAGGGTGGACCAAGGAGAAAGGGGGCATGTCAGATAAATGGGTAGCACACGTTAAAGAGTGACACCCACCTTTGGAGGATCTAGCTATTCTGCTTCTCCCATGCAAGAGTGAACATTGCTGTAGGAGATTTTCATTTCTCACATCCAATGTTCGTCTGTTTTAATGTTTTAGCAGCTGAGTGACCCAGCCTGCATCCTCCATTGCTTTCAATTACAAAGAAAGTTGCAGGGCATTTTTTTCTTGTCTTTCTATTAGTGAGTCAGACTATCCTAGACACTTGGCATTTTCAAGGGTGATGTAGAATCATTTGGATAAATACTGTTTTTGATATAACTTTGATTTCATGTTTTCTAAAATGTGTCTAACATTCAGTGTGGGCTTTGCATCACCAGTAAAATAAAAAGAGTGGTATTTAGCATATATGATTCAGTGGCTGAACTGTTGATCTCTGGGGCCTTGGTTTAACTGATGATAATTCTCTTTACCTGGTGATTATTTTTCTAAATGCTTCAGCGTATCGCATTCTTTTTCATCCAGCTTATTAAGGGAAAATATCGGAGTGAAATGCGTAGCATGAAGAGCAGTGCAAAGTGACTGGGTTTAGACTACTTATAATGATAGGTGACCTTCTGCAGGGCAATTATCGCTGTGAGGAACACATTCCTGGCCATATTTGTATTCCCTAGTGCTTTTCTCACAGTGGGTTGTGCTTTGTTTTTCTCTTTCCTTGAAGGCTTCCTAACTGAATACTTGGGCCAAGCTTTTTTTTTTTTTTTAAATGGGAACCTAAAGAAGTAGCCTAAGCATGCATATAGGTGCCTACGTAATTGACCAGGTTTTCAAAAAGGCTGAACACGCATCACCTTGGCTCGTTCAGGCTCTTGTTTTTTAAAATGTTGACTTCTGTGCTTTATACAATTTCTTCAGTTCAGCCCATCCTTGCTATGAACCTAGAGTGAGGAAAACATCCCTAATCAGGCTTCCCACTGAAGTCAGTTATGCTTAAATGTAAGTAAGTGCTTTCTTGAATTGTGGCCCCATTTAACAGTTACTTTTCGGAATGAAGACAAAGGACATCATGATAATTTGTGTTTTATTTTCTTTGCCCTTATTAGATATTTGTGCAAGTCAAATATTTTTGGTCAACAAGTTGTGAGTGTATCTATGGATTTTCTTGGTAGCTGTTTACCCATCTGAAATATACATCTAACATAGTCAGTGTTTTCTTGAGGATTAAAACTCTCGGCAACAGCATGCTGGCATCCTTCAGAGTCTTCAGTCATATTCTGGGAGAATGTGACACAATTATCAAGCACCTCCACACCTGCATATGGAGTGACAGCACAGTTTTCTTCTTTTATGTCTATATGCTCCTTATAGTCATGAAGTTCTCAGATCCATATATTCCTTTTCTGCAATTACAGCATAGTAAAGGGTTGTCTGAAGCATCATATACAAACATGAGGAAAACCCAATATTAACCATGTCACTTACTATAAATGCAAAATCAGGTCTGCACATTTTGCATTCCATTCACTCTTTCAGCTAAATTGATCTGTTTCTTATTTTCTGTCTCTTCTATCTGACAGCCTTCTACTTTAGAAGGGTATATTACATTATTAGTGATGTCGCTGGATTCTAATTCTTCCCTTTGTCATTTCATCTCATTTACACTTCCTTTGTAGCCTTATGTTAGTATTTTAAGGCTTGATTCTGATCTCCAATACAGGACCCAACGTGAAACATCATGTTGGGTACGGTACTAAAAATAGCCTCAGTGCCATAATGTTGCTGCAGTTGTTGCTCATCTTCCAAAAGGTGGTTGAGGACACATAACTGTACATAAATCTAAGTGACAGTTGAGAAAAGGGGTGTGTTTTGGTTTTAAAAAAAATCCATGTATTAGCCAGGGAGGCTATGTCATGAGTACATTTTCTGGGCACAGAGTAATCCAAGCTGTTTACAAAGGTCAATATTTTCACACATGGATGTGCAAATTTAGGTACCTAAATATGTGTCCTGTTCTGGATTTCACCCTGACCACAGAATCACCAAGCACCTATGTCTTGCTTCTGAAATTACGGTGACTTATTTTGGTGTCTGAATATAGATTTAAGTGCCTAACTTTAGAAACTTAAGTTTGAAAATGTTGACTTGTGTAATAAGCCATGCACATGCACAGGACAGGAGCTGTTTTTATACATCCTTCACCAAATGGAGCACAGGCAATAGCCAGAAATTTGCGATATAATGTGAAGGTACAATCAGGCCTTGGGGTATTTTGGGTCCATAATCCAATGAGTTTCTTTTATCCATATATTCAGCGCTATTAAAATCTGTTGTTCATGCTTCATTTAATTATTTGTTTTAAATATTGACTTTTTCACCCTTATATAACTGGAGAAAAATGTGTATACAAAGAATGAGAGGAGTGTGCAGAATGTCATGATTACCTCTCTTAGGCTGTATCTACACTGGTAAATTAAGTCGATTTAAGCTTGGTTTACGTCGACTTAATTTGCCCTGCGTCTACACTACACTTTGCTTAAATTGACTTAAGCAGCTTGCTTAAGTCAACTTAAGGAAAATAAAGTCGACTTAATGAAAATTAAGTCGACTTTATTAAACCACCTTTCTACACCTTTTAAAAGTCGAATTAAGCCAGTGTAGCCCTGGGGTAACCCTAAGTCGACTTAGAGCTACCCCAGGACTACACCAATGCCCTTCCTGCCGGGGGGGGGCACAGGGAGAGCCTGGCATGCCTCCCAAAGGGCAGGGCAGAGCCCTGTGTGACGCTGTCTGGATTTAGGGAAGCATTTATGATATTATTTTCAATGGCTATCTCATAAATGCTATAATCCATAGGAGCTATGTCATGTTTGGTATCAATAGAAAGGTAGTAATTTTCTGGGAATGATTATGTAGTTTATGTCTAGGAATTCTATTTCAATTAGAAGTTAGGAATATGGTGTTGTAGCTATACTTTAACTTATGTTATTTTATTGAAATGGCTGAGAGAGGCGGGTGTGTCAAACCATTGTGTCCTTAATGTTTAGGAATTTTCCAGCTACAGTGGTTCCAGGGAGTGATCTGATGAGCCATTAAGGACATAAGGAATACAAACATTGTGTCCTTAATGGCTCATCAGTTTACTCCCTGGGCCCATTGTAGCTGGAAAATTCCTAAACATTAAGGACACAATGGTTTGACATACCCGCCTCTCTCAGCCATTTCAATAAAATAACATAAGTTAAAATATAGCTACAACACCATATTCCTAACTTCTAATTGAAATAGAATTCCAAGACACAAACTATATAATCATTCCCAGCAAATTACTACCTCTCTATTGATACCAAACATGACATAGCTCCTATGGATTATAGCATTTATGAGATATCCATTGAAAATAATATCATAAATGCTTCCCTAAATCCAGACAGCATCACACACCGGGCTCTGCCCTGCCAGGGTCCCTGTCCGCCTTTGCCCCATTGCACATAAGGGGTGCCCCCCCCGCCACCGTGGACCTGCCCAAGGTCCCCCTAGCCCCACAAAGTCGACCTAGAGCATCCAGTGTGGACGCTCTAGGTCGACTTCGTAAGTTCCCCTTTAAGTCGACTTTAATTTTAAGTGTAGACAGTATAAATCGACTTAGTTAAAGTTGACTTAGTTAAAGTCAACTTAAAAGTGCAAGTGTCGACATAGCCTTACTGTACTGGGTTGAAATAATATTACATTTTCAGGACCAGAACATCGGGGGCCAGGTGAAGTGGTTTGAGCAGGAATTGGGATAGAGCAGGAGTCAGACTTAGGGGTTGAGGCAAGATTGGAACTGGAGTTGGAGATCAGGGGAAGGAACCAGGAACACTCAGGAAACCAGGAGCAAGGGAGGGTCCAATGTACCAGAAAAACAGATTCCAGTTGTGTGGACTTTTTGCTATGTCTCTTTTTGGGTTTAAAAAGAAAGCTCTGACTGGAGTTCCTGGTGTTTCTTCAATCAGGGCCCAAGATAGCCCTCCCTGATGTAGCTTCAGGTTTCCTTGTCTTTTAGTCTTCACTAAAGTTGGCTAGCAGTGAGCCGGTAGTTGGAAGCAGCCTGATGTTGTCAGTGAGGAACCCTGGGGACCCAGATTCAGGAGCCAGAATGTACCTAGTTCTTGACTGGAGCAAGCATCAGTGTAGCTGACACATTTTAAAAAGGCCTTTTTTTGGGCTGGTATGCACCGGTATGGCACATTGGCACCTATTTTTCCCCTGGCCAGCCCTGCTGCCCAGCTGGGGAACGGGATCAGTAAAAGAAAGGAGTGGGTCTCCTTTCTCCTGCTACTGACCCTGGCCCCCAGCTGGGCAGGGGGGATCTGGCAGGGGACAGCAGGCTTGTCCAACTTGCGGCCCGCGGGCCAGAATCCAGCCCGCCGGGGGCTGGAATCCAGCCTGCTGATACCTCCGAGCTGCGGCTAGGCTGGGGACTTTTCACATGTCCTGCCTGGAGCATGCTCAGAAGCGTGGCTCAGTCCAGGAGCAGCCTGGCCAGGGAGTGACTCAGGAGGGCCCTGCAGCTCTGGCCAGGTAAGGGGGAAACTGCAGGGGCCAGATAAGGGGGAAGGGTCAGGGGGTCAGGGAGCTGTCTGGGGGACGGGGAAGGGGTCCGGTGGTGTTGAGGAGCTGGTGGGTGGGTGGAGAAGGGACCTGGGGGGATCAGGGAGCCAGTGGGTGGGCAGGGAAGGGTTGGGGATGTTGGGGAATCAGTGGGTGGGTTGGGAGTCAGTGGGGTGCAGGGAAGGGCTGGGGATGTCAGAGGGGCGAGGCAGGAAAGGGCCGGGGGATGGGGAGCTGGCTGAGGGGTAGGGAAGGGCTGAGGATGTCAGGGAGCTGGCACGGAAGGGCTGGGGGGGTCGGGAAGCTGGCGGGTGGGTGAGAAAGGGGCCTGGGGGTTTCGGGGAGCCGGTGGGTGGGTGGGTGGGTGGGTGGGTGGGAAAGAGGTCCCCTGGGTGTTGGGGAGCCGGCAGGTGGGGAAGGGCTGGGGGTGTTGGGGAACCAGTGGCCAGGTGGGGAAGGGCCCTGGGGATGTTGGGGAGCTGGCGTGGGGCCTGGAAAAGGCCGGAGGTGTTGGGGAGCCAGCGGCTGGGTGGGGAAGGGGCCTGGTGTGTTGAGCAGCTGATGGGTGGGCGGGGAAGGGCCCCGGAGGTGTCAGGGAGCTGGCAGGCGGGTGGGGAAGGGGCCTGGAGGTATCAGGGAGCCAGCGGCCGGGAGGGGAAGGGGCCCGGAGGTGTTGGGGAGTCGTCAGGGAAGGGACCTGGATGTGTTGGGGAGCTGGCGGGGCCTGGGAAGGCCTGAGGGGGTGGGGGGATCGGAAAATTGAATGTGACCTCTTGCCCAAAAAAGGTGCTGTGATTCTGTGACACCCCTGGAGGCCAGTATCAGCAGGGGAAAGGAGCAGGTCTCCTTTCCCCTGCTGACAAGCCCCCTCCCCAATCCCCACTGCTCCTGCTGGTGTACCAACACTTTTTTTTTTTATGGACAAAAGCAGTGCATTTAGAAACAGAGCTTGCAATCTTAATTTAGTTACACCAGCAGACAATTGAGGTAAGTATGTGGAGAATGAGCCCACTGCCTCATTGGTGTAGGATTAGAGGAAGATATACAGACTCCGCTCTCATAGGGTTTGGAAAGAATGATTAATTTATGGGTTAGGGTATTTTAATATTACTGCCATTTCACTTTCAAAGAGAGTGTAGATAAAATAAAGCAGTAGGAATTTTTTTGAAAAAGAACCCTAGCTATTTTTCTATAATTTACATGCATTTTCTCATTTTATCAAGAAAATTTGTGTTAATATCAGTCCCAAATTGTAGCACATAAATCAGACTCCATTCCTGAAATTAAAGATCTAACAGAGTTATTAGTCTCCTTTCACCTGGAGGCATTCTTCCTAGTGTTAATAACGTAAAAGCGAATGACTATGTGGCCATGAAGAAAGGAGTGAAACTTTACAGTACATAAAAAATAGAAGGAGATACTTAAAAGTGGGGGTGGGTGAGAAGGGGAATGATCAAAATGAAAAGCTAACACTGTTCTGTGACATTTCACAGCTGGACTAGGGAGTAAAGAAACAGATAATCATATTTTGTATTTTTACAGCACCTTTCATCTGAGGAAGTCAAAGCGCTCTGCGGAGAGTTAACTGGTCATGCTGCAACCCTGTGAGTTTGGTAAGTATTACTACCCCCAGCAGGCACAGAGAGTTGAGGAGACTTGGCGAAAGCCGGGGGCAGGGCCAACAACAGAACGCAGCTCCTCTTGTCTCTATCCACTGCTGCGGCTGTAAATGAATCTTCTTTCCTGGTCAGCAGTTTTGTTTAATTTGTGAGAAAAGAATCAGGCACCTGATTCAACACACTTAATTAAAACGTGGCATATGTGTGTCCGTGGTTGGGCTTTGGTTTGCCACAGTGTTGGTTATTAATAATAATAGTACCTCACTCTGATACAGTGCCTTTTATAAGCAGATGTCAGTGGAGGTCAGTATCTTTATCTCCATTTTAATTGATTATGTACCTCACTATATATACCTGATGGGAAGGGACTTGCCCCAAATCACCCATCAGGTCAGTAGCAGAACTGGGGAAAGAACCTTGTTTTTCTGAGTCCTGGTTCATTTCTTGATACGCTCAGATTACAAAATTCTATTTGAGTACTACTTTTTCTCCATGCATAAACATGTTTGTTCCTCTTGGATTACACTTATTCCACCCAAGAGCTATCCTTTCTTGTCGACCCATGACTTAAAACAACAAGCCAAAAGGTGCCACCAGAACAACTGTTAATGACCTCTGTCTTCTAGAACGATATATTCATTCGCCTTCATACTTTTATGCGGAAAGCCTGGTTTTGGTGAAACTTTCATTAGTGAGATTTTTCAGATCTAGAATGGAATGTTTGTTCAAAACCAGCAGGGACTGGGGGAAGATAGGGGTGTAGAAACATTACCCCTGTGTCTGTTACACACATGGACATATACACAGACAGATGTACCTCTGTGTCTTTTACATACAAATAAATGCTCTAATCATTGGCTATTCTGGGATGGGATGGGGGCTGTCTCTACAAAAAATTTCTAAAGGTCTCAATTTCATGCCAGTGTGACATGAGAAAATGTCTGAAATCTTGAAAAATTTCATGGGATGAGAAAATATTTGTCCACATGCCCTACTCTCGGTACCAGGTAAAGAGGATTTTTATAGGGCAAGATAAGGCAGACCCTCTGCCCAGCATACAGACTGCCGTCATGGGCCTCCGAGATGTCCCCTCCACTTCTTTCCACAGGGAGTTTTGCAATGGTGATAACTGAAGGAATGTAGCATTTGACCTTTTGTTTATGAATGCCATATTTGAATCTCCTGCCTCCATTTTACTGTTATTGCTTTCCCATTTACAAGCAATTATAGATTTGTAGAGTTTAATGTGAGACGGGACCCCAATGATCATTTAGTTTGACCTCCTGCATAATATAATGATTCTTGCGGTCGAAGGAATTATTCTTTAATCAGAGAGATCAGGACAGAAAACAGTGCAATTTTCCAAATTAATGTTATGGACCCAGACTCTGAAAGACCGCAAGGCAGTCCTTTCATGGAAAAAGGTAAAATAAAACAGCCACCAAAGATAACCAGCTTCTTAGCAACTTGCCACCAGTTCAGGCATGGGCAGTAAAAACAAATGAAACATGGGCTCAGTTGTTCCCCCCCACCTTGTTCAGATCGGTCTGGGTGGGTCAGACCCATCCCCGACAGATACTTAAAGGTTCAGGCATATTTTTTACACTTTGACAACATTTGCCTAGCTTCCCATGCCAATAAAGTCTCATTGGAGGTGTGAGTGAAGTGGTGATTGTATACAGCCGAATTACTCTGGTTGGTAGACCTTTCAGATGTGACCAGATTTTATATCTTTCTCTTTTATTTTTGTCGTTAAAGGTTAGCTTATTCATCAGAGCCAAAGAAGATAGTTTTTAATGCAATCAGCATCGAAACATTTGACTTCAATAACTTGGATGACCTCTTTGGCCACTGAAGGAAAGGGAGAGAGACTAGAACTCATTGTTTGATGTTGTTGTGAGCATGAACTCATCTACTAGCTCCAGAGCACAGAAACCAGTTGGATCTAAGGGTACACCTGCACTGAGAAAAATAAGAGACCTGCAGGAATAAATCTCAGAGCTCAAGGTTGCATTTAAGAGCTACAAGTAGCTGTGGAGACATGCAGTCTCTGGCAGGATCCTGGGCTCTGAGACCATCCTTTCTCACCCACCCTTTGAGCCCAGGTTCCAGCTTGATTGTCTCTACACAGCTATTTTTAGCCCCATACCATGAGCCTGAGTCAGCTGACCCACACTCTAAGACTTGCTGCCGTGGGTCTCTTTTCTGCAGTGTAGACAGCAAGCTTTATGTTGAGGCAGCGAATTTCCCATGTTGCTGGTGAAACAGGTTGACCTACCTCAAAAGACACATTGCAGGGTCTGATCATTCCCCTTTGTTTCCATTCACTTTACCTGAAAGCATCATGAAGGCAGGTCACAGGCTCTACTTTGCTCTAGAACAATCTTCTGTAACTGATACTCAAAGCAAGGTGGACAGGCTTTAGTGAATATCTCATTTTAATAGAGTCCTTAGTGGGTGAGGTGGCTCAGTGGTCAGCAACCTTAGTGTTCCCTTGCCTGTGGGTAGGTCTTGCAGCCCAGTCCCTCTTTTAATCCGAGGTGCAGTGTGGTGAGCAGAAGGTTTGTGTCCCTCCTGTAGTAGTTGGCGGTTGATAGGGAAGCCCAGGCACATCCACTCCACTGAGATCCAGCCCAGAGCCCGAAGAGTATCAGTAGTGTCTGGCCACCAAGGATGTTACCTTCCCTGAGTCACTTCCTACCACCAGTTTTTCCCACCCCGCCAGCTTCTCGTCCAATAAAAGGGAAAAAGAAAAGTCAGCTAAAGCGTCAGCCCCGACCAGGCTCAACATACAGTTTAATTCCCTCAGGAAGGCTTCTCTATTACCCTTATCAGAAGCAGACAGGTAAGATCTGTCCTCCTCCCCCTTCTGGTGAATTACTCCCTTTCAGCTCTATCTCCAATTGGATCATGGCCTGCAGGACTGGAGAGGCAGAGCTACCTGAGCCCGGCACTTTCCTTGAACCCTTTCAGTGTTAGTTTGGAGTTTGTACACCCATCACACTCATATAGTTCCCAATGGGAGTGTTGCCTGACTACGAGAAGACTAACAAGGACTCGAGGATTTGGGGCGGTCAGGGTGCTTTCAATTACTCAGGGTTAATATTACAGTGTTGGATTTAACATGCAGTGCATTGTGCTTACAGTGCTAAAATTATGCAACACATGTAATGTTTGAACTACCAGTTATAATATAATAATCATCCCTGTCACTTGGGAAGTCGATGGGAACTGCTATTGAAGGACTGGTTACACGTCTAGGGCCATTAAAAAATCTCGGCGTCAGTTCACTCAGAACATGGGTTTTGTTTCTGCCCTCCAACAGTCTAAGAAGAGCCATAAAAATGATGAAGGAAAAGATGTAAGCATATTTTATAACTCATTGAGCCATGAGTGAACAGTATAAATTAGAGAAAAATTAGGAGCTATAGAATGTTTATTCAGCCGAACCAATGTTTTCTCTGGGATCTAAAAAATACTTAATAATAAATGACAGCTCCCATCCCACAGCAAAGCAATAATTTAAAACTAAATTTACATTGTAATTAGCCTTTTAGAAATGTGAAGAACTTCAATATAGACGTCCATTAATAATCTCACTGCTGTTGGAAAGCCTGTTCCACCCACACGTGCTATTTAATTAAACTCAGAGTTTCTCATTCATACAAACAGACAGTTATGAAGAGCAGGTGGTTTCTAATTAGAAGATAATGGATAGATGGATCTCAGTATAACGTCATAGCCTGCAGTGAGATTATCTAATGTCTTGTTTGTACCTTTGATTTTTTTTTTAAACCTAGCTTTACTTTTCTCTCAAGGGCTACATAATTTAGCATTCTACAACAGAGGCTAGTGCACATTAATTTCACTTAATAATATAGATGATTTTCCACAATGAAAAATTATTTTAAACCGCTAGTTTAGTGCAGCTTGTTCCCAAAGGTACAACATATTACATTGGTGTAGTGATCATGGGACTATGGCTCACTCTCAGAGCTGATAGTGACAAAGTTTGCCTTGAAGCATGGCTGAACCCTGCCATTTAGGCTGCAGGGAGGCTGGAAGCAACCACACCTGCACTGGTCAAGTTCCCCTACAGTCCCTACAGCTGCTGTTTCACACCCCAGCACGCCTTGAAACTTCCTTCTCTACCCAGGGTGCTTGGAAGTAGCGGTTCTGGGAGAGTGGCAGCACCCCCTGGTTTGATGTGGTGTCCATTGTATACAGAGTTTACAGTTTTGTTCAATGGCTTTCAGCACCACTGTTTCTATACCCTACAAGTCTTCAAGAGGATCTGAGGAGAGAAGGAAATGTTGGAGGGAGAGAAAGAGAGGCTGAGTAGTGGGGAGGGAGATTTTCCAGCTCTCCTGGGCTGTGAATAACCTCTTCCCATGTTTATAGGATTTTTACAGGAATAAGCCCAGATTTGTAAACTCCTTAGATCTAAGCCTATGGTGAGTAATTGGGGCTTGGTGTTCCAAGGGTATTTCACGCAGCTTTTTATTATTTGAGAGTTTTTGGGGTGCACTTGGAAGGTCAGTCAGCACATCTAGGAAAAGGAGATTTCTGCTCTTTATAAACATGTTCTGATGGGTCTCCCCATCATCTGCTGGAGGGGTGGGAGGAGGAATATAAATAAAAACCTCCATTAGAGACATGCTGTACACTTGTGGGGTGATAAATTGCTGCTGAGGCAGAGATAGATGATGATGCTCCATTAGACAACTGCTCCTTATAGATAGGTGGAGGGAGCTGAGTAAGAGAAAGACTTTAAAGAAGATAGGACTTTCTTGCAGTGGAGAACCAGCAGCCAAAGGGGAGGACAGAGATGTGGTGACTATGAGTAGAGATAGTGATATATGTTTAGGAAATGTGGAAATCTAGTTATAGACTGTAAAAGGAAGAAGAGAAAGGTTGATGGATATAACACCATGGCTTCAAAGAAGCCCCACTTTGTATTTCAGCAGTACTAACTAATTCAACAATAAAATGTTGAAATAAAATCTCAGAGACTACTTATAATAGAAAAAAATGACTCTTTTATACCCAATTTAACAGCTGTTTAAAGGGAAAATATCATCACGGTATAATCAATGGAATGAATATTTACTGGTTGAATGATAAATGGCTTTCTGGAAGAAAGGATATTTTTATGTATGGCTTCTGACACCTAAGGTAGCTCAAAGTTGCAGCCTGAAATAAATAGGCACCTTATCTTCAGCAAGCTGAATGCTTCAAATAGTGCAGGCAAAGACATGATAACTCCCACCTGTAATGTTTTGGGTTTTTCTTTTTGTTACATTGTGTTTTGCCTCCCAGTGTTACTGAGTCGACTTCCATTTTTCAAGAGAAATTCTTTAAAAGGTGTTCTTGTGTAAAGAAAAAATTCCATAACAGCTAGATTCTTGATTTTTAGACTATATCTCCTTCACCAGGGCTCTTACATCTATTCAGTGCACCATGTTACTGTTTTCCTGTATGTTAAAAAGGAACAGACAATCATGGTGTTAGATAAAGGGAGTGACTGGGCATCCAGATTCCAAAGGGGTAGCCGTGTTAGTCTATTGTAGAAAGACAACAGAGTCTTGTGGCACTTTTAAAGACTAACAGATTTATTAATCGCATGAGCTTTCGTGGGAGAAAATCCCATTTCGTCAGACGCTTTGAAGATAGGAAAGTTACAGAGTGGGAGGAAATTAAATGCAGGGGAGTGTATGACATAGCATCAGGTCAGGCTGTAACAGCAAATCAAAATAGGTGTTAGGATTCAAAGCACTGGGGAACAGCACATAGAGGAGGGGGAGGTCAATTCACTTGATGTAATGCGAGAAAAATCCATAGTCCCTGTTTAACCCCAAGACAACTGAGTCAAATTTGCATATAAGCTCGAGTTCTGCAGACTCTCTTTGAAGCTGTGATTTGTTATTCATCTGTTTCAACACAGCTATTAACAAGTCGTTAAGGGAGTGAGCAGGGAGATTGAAGTGTTCCCCTACAGGTTTTGCAGTGTTGCAATTTCTGATGTTAAAGGTTCAGAGTACAGGTCATTTGAGAAGGAACAGGTTCCGGTATGGATGGGAAGTACAACCAGTTCATGAACTACAACATCCTGGATGGGGGAGTCAAGAGGCTATAGGTCTGAGGTACAGGAGTTAGGAGATTCAGGATAAACTGGCTGCCTGCAAATCGAATCTTTTCTGTCCTTGACCCCTTCATTCCTACTCTCATGGGCTATGTCTACATTTACAAAAGCTAGTTCCAATTAGTTAATTTGAACTAACTAATTCGAACTAATTTTAGTTAGTTTGATTTAACTTAATTCGAACAAGCATGGCCCCACTAGAATGCTAGTTCGAACTAGCCATGGCCATGCAGGGCACTTGCTTAGTTCAAATTAGTCAGTTGCAGGAAGGTCAATCTGCCGATTAGTTCGAACTAAACAGTTAGTTTGAACTAACATGGCCACATTGGATTAGTTTGAACTAACTATTTTGAATTAAGGGTTAGTTCGAACTAAGCAATCAAATTTATTAGTTCGAATTAAGGAAGCCCTTAATTCGAACTAATGAAAGCCTAGTGTGGCCAAGGCTTAAGTTAGTTTGAATTAAGCTTCCTTAATTTGAAGTAACTTGCAAGTGTAGACATAGCCATGGCACTGTCCACCCTAACACCCAGATTTGGTTCTTTCCCCAGGTCTTTCTCTTTGTTTCTGCAGCTGCTCTGCTGAGTGCTTTGGAAAAAGTTCTGTTTTGAATTCCTCCTCTTTTAAAGGTAATTCTCTTTTCTGCCCTGTAGTCCCTGTAACCATCTCACCTCTAGAATGTGGAGGCTCACTGGCTATGTCTACACTTGTGAATTTAAGTCGACTTAGCATGTCCACACTTAAATTTTAAGTAGACTTTGAGGGGACCATGCAAAATCGACCTAGAGCTTCCACACTGGATGCCTAGGTTGACTTGTAGAGGCTAGATGGACCTGGAACAGGTCCACGGTGGCAGAGGGGGCACCCGTTGCCAAGTGCCAGGGGGCTCAGCCTTTGCCCCATTGTACCTGGGTACAATGGGGCAAAGGGGGACAGGGACCCTGGCAGGGGATAGGGGCAGGGTGGGCAGGGCTCTACCCTGCCCTGTGGGGGCACATACCAGGCTCTCCCTGTGCCAGCCACCCTGGCAGGGAGTGCAGTGGAGAAGCCCTGGAGGTCCCTAAGTCGACTTAGAGTCGACTTAGGGGTACTCCACGTCTACACTGGGTTAAGTCGACTTTAGAAAGTCAACTTAAGCAGAAAGTCGACTTAAAAGGAGGTTTTAGAAAGTCGACTTAATTTTTCCTTAACTTGACTTAAGCAGCTGCTTAAGTTGACTTAAGGAAAGTGTAGTATAGACGCAGAGTAAGTTAAGTCGACTTAAGCAAGTTTAAGTCGACTTAATTTACAAGTGTAGATGCACCCACTGTGTGCCAGCCCATAGCCCTGTTCGCCATCTGTGGCACTTTCATGGGTAGGAACTATAGCCTGTCCTGTACTGTACTGATCTATAGCTGTGAGCCATTTCACCCACAGAGAGAGACACTTCTGGAAAGTTAGTCGGCATTGTTCCCCACAATATTAACAAACATCCAAATTACAGATGAAGCCGCTTATTTAAGAGAGAAAAAATATGTGAAGTCAAGAAGATAATCCTTTCTTGTTTCTCAGTTAGAGAAGTACTCTAAATGCATTATGTAATCTGCCTCTCATGGAGTTCTAGTCCAACCATGTTTACCCCCTCCTTTTATCACTTCATTGGGTTGCTGTCTCTTATTCCAAATTTAAGATCTGGCCCCGTTCCTCTTGTTCTTTCCCTGTACGCCTACCAATCCTCTCCTTTCTTTTTTTCCCCTGTCCCCATTCTCAGCTTCGTATCTTTTATATACTTCAACGTACAATTTATGACCCTGATTCACTAAGTCCCATTGAATTCCAGGGGTTCTAAACACTTGCTTACATGCTAATCTTAACATGAATGCTTTCCTGAATCAGGACCCATGTTTGGAATGACCTCCCAGCTCCAGCAGGTACCTTCTCTCTCTTCAGATGCCTTTTTCATAGGATGTTTGTTTCATAAAGCCTGCTGACTAGAGTCTCTGCCCTACTGTCCTTTCGACACCCAGTTCTACATTTAAAGCTATGCCTTCCTTTTACTTTTGTCTGACTTGGTCCACTACCTCATTCTGCATTCTTTTACAAAAGTGGTTTTCAAACTTTTTTCCCTCAGGACCCAGTTGAAAAAAATCATTTATGCCCACAACCCATTTATTACATCTTTGAACAATGCATTCCAGTCTTTCAGCAGTGGCAATAGGGTGTACAGCGACCGGGTGCCTGAGGATCTGCGACCCAGTACTAGGTCCCAACCCCAAGTTTGAAAATCACTGTTTTACAACACTACATATAAATAAAATCATCAGGAAAAGTTCAAGAGGCAGCTGAAGGCTGAACCAGCTCCTCTGAAAATGCCCAGAGCGTGCCACACAACTGAGACAATTTGAGGAATGGTTATTTTCAGGTGTTCTTTAAGCTATTTGGAGGTGGGAGGAGAAGAGCATCACAATGCTAATAAATATGTAAATAAAACACAGAAGTGAATCTGGGGTTTCCAGTTTCCAAAGGAATGGAATTGGATAGTCAGATTTTCCATGGAGATATGGTATCCAAGGGAGAACTTGTGCTCATGAGAAGCAAAGCGAGATATTTTCCTCCTTCCCCAAATTCCTGCAGGAGTCAGTTGAAAAGAGACAGTATTCAGCTCTCACCTTGCATTGTCAGGCTCATCTATTTATTAGTTTTGAAAAGCATGATTAGACTTACAACTTACATATAACTTTGAAAAATGCCCTATTGATTTGTTTTCTTGTTTTAAATACGGACTGTCTAGAAAAGGGAATATAGAAATTAATGGCAGGCTGCCATATTAGTATGTTCATAAAACCTCTTTGTAACCCTCATTGTAACCCTCTTGGCAACACCCATGACTGTAGAATACAGTGTCACTTTCTTAGAAAGATGGAAGAATGTGCCAATACATTCTTCCTTGAAATGCTTCATTTGTTATTGAGTCTGTATGCTGGCTAACATCTCTCTCCTTTGCCACCATCGCGATGTAATCTCTTCTGCTGTATTTTGTTCCCTAGGCTTGCACTATTGTTGCTTTAGCGAGGGGGATCGGTGCTTAGAGAATGAGTGTAATTAATTTGAGGATGAGGTGGCAGTACGCTTAATTGTCATGTAGGATTTGCTGTCAAAGGATTCCCATACCTATGGCTGGTGATAAATAAGCCTGAAACAAGGGGATTGATCTCTTCTTAGAACATCTTTGTTTGAACTTTACCTTTGTGATAAGACTATTTCCTGAAGAGCCATTTGATAACCACTCCCTAACTATAGACCATCAGACTTAAAGACAACTTAAAGTGATTTTCCCTAAAAGAGATATCTGCATAAAAATAAGTATCAGGCACTTTAAACATAGTAATAGTCACTTTTTTGACCTATCTAGAAGTTAGAGAGGGACCCAAATGAAGGACCTGGACTTGAACATATGTAAAGTCTGAGGGGTTGGCTCAAGATCTCTATTTAACAGATCAGGCTTTTCTCTATTAAAACAAAAATCACATTAGCCATATTTGCTGCCTGTGTGTCTGGGTCATTATGGCTTATTTTTCTAACACAATGAGTTTTTACTATTGCCTGTACTGAAGGATTGAGGCTTCCTTACCTAGAGAAACCGTGTGACAATAGCTGTAGTAGTGGAATAGTTATTCCAGTGTAACTCTCCCCTGTGGATTTTCTGTTCTGGAATGAAAGTAATTTACTGAGGTATAGATCACTATGCTGGTCAGTGTCTCCAAGTCCTCAGCAAACCTATGAAAAAGTGAGCTGGATTCTAGTCTGACTCTTGCATATTCAGCTAAAGTTCTTATTGCAGGATTTTTGTTACTAGAGATATTGTAATATTCATAAAGAATACAGCTTAGAGTTTAAGATCCCAGTGTGAATTTGTAGTGTTGACGGTAGAAAAATCTACCCTTGATTTATCATCTTACCACATTTAATACAGAAGTCACTGAGAGAACATAAATGGGTCATTTTAGAGTCACTTTGACTATAACCCTTCTTTCATTGCAGAAGATACAAAAAGTGCCAAATAGAAGTATGAGAAGCAATTTTTTCTCTCTATTACTGACTCAAAAGAAGCTAATAGCTTATTCTTTCAGATTCTATAAATTCATAATATCATGTACATTTCTAGCAGTATTTCCTCAGAAAAGAAGTAAAGTATATCTACAGATTGCTAGAGTGCTAAAGCAACAGAAGGGAAAGACAGTACTGATTTAAATAAGACTGATAGACATTTTACACTAAACAAATTCAAATGAGAAAAATATAAGACTTACAGGTTAAAGATTTCCCTTGCAGTAGTAGCTTGAATATTCTTAATCGATATGGCCATCATCCAGATTATCAGGATATCCCTCACATATTACAGTCCTTTTTTTTCCCCTGGAATAGTCCCGCAACTATATTCAGGTGGCCAAATCCTGTGTGCAGAATTCAAGTAACCATGGCAGTCCAATCATGTCTTTATCCCTTGGGACCAAATGCACTGAAAACAAGCGGAGTTAAACTGTCTTTGGAAAAAAGATTACAACTCAAGAAATATCCCCTTCAGTCAAGCTTAGCAAAAGCTACAGCTTCCTACTTCTGTGAAAATTTAAGCCTTAGAGACTGTATCTCTGCCAATAAACTTTAAAATAAGAGACTCTTCTAGTTTTATATTCTTTTTGGATTTAGAAAATTGGAAGCACATGGCTCTATTAAGAACCAATTAAAGTGACATTCCAGCATGAGAAGAGTGCTCAAAATACTGCTATAAAGGACTCAGTTAAAATGGAATGGAATTTCTAACCTAACTTTTTTTCCCCATAAAGTACAAAGAGTGAAATCCTGGCCCAAGTGGTGTTTTGTCATTGACCTCAACAAGAGCAGGATTTTGTGTTTTGAAACATAAGTGTTTTGAAACAATATTATACCAACCTATGGTATCACCATATTTCATAAGCTAAGCATGGGAGGGGCTGACTTGTCCAGGACTTTGTTAGCAGATCTCCAAGGAGAAAACCCAGGCTGAATTAGCTATTTAGTGTTAACAAGCTGGAGGTGCTGCCTGTAAAATGAAATGTAAATCTGAGTTGTAAATTAATCACATACAAGCTGTCTTGGTGGAGGACAGTTGCTGTATATGTATTCATTTATTTATAAAAGAATAACACCTTTCAAAATCATAAAGTTGCACAGTACCAGATCTATATGTCTATGCTATCACTTACCTTCATCCACCTCTCACCCCTTCTCTTCTACTGTTTGTCTCGCATGGTTTTTTGAGTCTTTTCTTAAACTAAGCCCTGATCCTGCAAAAAATGTATGCCTATGTTTAGCTTTGTGCTCTGTGGGTAGTCTTATTGAAGCCAACCGGATCTCATGGGCCTTTAAAATTAAGTATTTTTGCAGGTCTGGGGCCTCAGATTGTAGACTCTGCAGGACAGGGATCATAGCTTCTGGTGTGTTACAATGTACAGTAATAATGTGATCACTCATGTTTCCTAGTGATCTCATGACACTTGTGGTAGGAAGATTGGCAATGGTGGTCTGATCAAGTTTCACTTTAGGTGCCATTCTAATTTACCTAAATTCCCTTGGAGTCACCACCCGTTAGAGTGCAATATTCTTCTTCGCCTCCTATCCTAATATGTTACGTGATGTAACTGAGTGCTTTTAAACATCTGCTGTAGTCCTTCCCAGAGCTCCACTTCAGTGTCTGATTATGAGACTTCTTCATATGTCGCTTATAATGTGGCTGGGCTGAGGGGTTGGAAAGGTTTTTTAAAAGTAATGAAATAAGACAATAGCTTTTAAACTGTGCTCCATGGAGCACTTGGGGGTGGCTCACTGAGACTGGCAGGTCACATGGTGTTGGCTCTTCTTCTTGTCTCCAGCTGTTAAATTATATTATGACACTGTTAAATATACATTAAATAACTTGCTAATATTACTTTTCTAAGTAAATGGCTTTCAATGCCTCAGGGATGTTCTGCAATTGCAAGCAGGAGGGAAATGATCAACAAGGCGGTCTCTCTACTAATATGTGATCCGGTCTATGAAAAGCTTCTATGAGAATCCTTGAAATACATACAAAATAGACAAAGAATTTACACTTTCAGAATACTTCTAAATCTTCTCCAGAATTCCTGGTTAGATGAAGTGCCTCAAATAATAGTACAAAGAATACAAAAATCCCATTTCTACTATCTAAACCATGCCATTGGCAAAGATTTCCAAAACTGACTTATTTATTATTTTGATACCTCAGCATTTGAATGCCCAAATCAAAGGTTCATCTGAGTGGATTGCCTCGCTGGACTGGAGCCAATAGATGTAATGACACTAGGTGGAGAAGCAGGTTTCAGAACATGGTTAACTTTTTAGGACTATGTTCTCTGTTTATTTAACAAGTCCCAGATTTTCCAGGTGTCACTTCTTAGAAGCATCACTGCACATTCCCTATAATGTGCAGGGACTCCTACAAAAACAAATATTTGACTCTGCAATGCATCCTTAAGTACGCTGCCAGGAGATTACGATAAAACAAATGATAGAGTAGATGAAAACACCATATCCACATGCACTCACACAGCCCATTTGCATTAAGAGTAAATTTGCCCAGAAATTAAAGGATGCCTCTAAGACCTACTGCTAATGCCTAGGATATCTGCAAATGATGTACTGCACTCCAGACAAACAAAATCACCCGACCCAACCCAGTACTGGTACTGACTTCCCAAGTGAAAATGTCATGGACAGAAGACTAATTAAAATAGTCTACTAGGCTATGTCTACACTGGCAAGTTAGTTTGAATTAAGGAAGCTTAATTCAAACTAACTTAAGCCTTGGCCACACTAGGCTTTCATTAGTTCGAATTAAGGGCTTCCTTAATTTGAACTAATACATTCGATTATACCTTTTGAATTAACCCTTAACTCAAACTAGTTAGTTCGAATTAACCCAGTGTGGCCATGTTAGTTCGAACTAAGCGCTTAGTTTGAACTAATCAGCACATTGAGCTCAATGCAATTGACTAATTCAAACTAAGCAATGCAATGCATGGCACTTGCTTAGTTTGAACTAAAATTTGCTAGTTCGAATTAAGTTAATTCGAATTAGTTAGTTCGAATTAACTAATTCAAACTAACTTTGGTAAGTGTAGACCTAGCCCTAGTGACGTCAATCACTCAAGCACACACACAGACAACTGAAATGGAAATGCCGTGCATACAATCCAGTGGTCATGATGATTACACAGTTCTTCCAGGTTTTGTGTTTAAAATGGCCATGTCACCACCATTTTCTCTAGTCTAGAATTTGACCGTATAATAACATGGCTGTCCAGGCTGGTTCTGGCTTTGTACCTTTCCTAAGTGACAGATAATTTTGTCCCCATTACAGTAGAAGGAGCACAGATCACAATCTAAAATCTGTAACAAGGATATGAGGAGCTTGTACACGTCCATTCTCATTACAGTGTTTGTCACAAAGACGAATTAAAGTGCCATTTTTGGCTCTCATTACAATCTTTGTCATGAGATTAAACTCATGAGACTTTTAATGTCTCTGTGAATTATAGCAGCATGCTCTACTATGTTAACCTTTTCAATAGTCTGTGTGTTGATTGGCTGGCATTTCCACTCCTCCCCATCTGTAGCTACCACATTGAACCTGTTGGAAGGGCAGGAATGATCAGCCAAAGAGAATGCAGAATAGTAAAAAGGTCACTATAGTACAGTCCCTCCCATCTTTCATAGCATTTATTGCAACATTAAAATTCTTATGTCAAGCTATGAGAAGACTGAGAATTGGTACCATCTAAAACTCCTCTCATTGCAATGCTACAGGTGAATCACAAGTCTTTACTAAAATAACAAAAATTAAGAGCCAGAAATCCAAACTACATGCAGGCTACAAAATGTCTGCCTACACTTAATGCCATCTCCCACATTCCACGTTTGATAAATGAGTTGAAAAACCAGCTCCATCTGCACTCCCCTTCCTAATCTGGGCATGTCACATGGTGTGGAAACATGCCCTGTAGAGCCATGATTTCTATATGCATTGCACATTAGTTGGTCTGTGTAGCCCTTACTGGTGCACACTAAAGATTCTCAGATCAACTAATGTGCAACATGTTAATGTGCTTTAAAAATCGTGTCTCTGTCGAGCACATCACCCCCCCCCCACATGTAGACAAGACCTCAGGGACAGGGTTCTGTGCTTGACATTAAATAGGTGTCTCTGATATCATGTAAGTTATAACAGTAGAAGGTTACTCTGGAGGAGGAAAAGCCCTCAAGGTTCTTCCTATGGAGAAGCAGCAAATTATTTCAGCAGGGGCAGCAGGGGGAACACACATTGCTACCTGTAAAGTTCAGGAGGAGGCCAGAGCACTGTGGATAGAGGATTCTGCTCCTTTACTATGTTTTCATGGCTTCCTTTGAAGCTTCCCATTTGGAGGATTCCCTTTATTGAAAGGCTAGACAAAAATTCATCCAGCCTCTGGAGAGCTTCATGGTCTTCTCTGGGAGGTAGAAGTGGAAGGAAGGTGGGTAGGGGGATATTCATAGGATCCTGAGAATGAGAGGTTGGTTCCACAGAGGTGGCTGACCCTTGCTCCATGTGAGTGGTAGAGATCTATAGTTGGATTTGTTCCCCAAGAACAAAACTCGGTGGGACAATCTGTCACGTAGGAAGGGCTGTTCTGTGTGCTTGTGAAGTTTGCAGATCAAATGTGGAACCCTGAATTTGAGTCTTGACAAGTAAGTGAAGGACAAGCTACTCCTCCTCCTCTCTGAATATATGAGGGAGAGGGTGGCTCATGGGTAGATGCACAAGGAGGGAAGAGGCCCAGATAAACTCCCCTTCTTGTGTCACGGCTACCCCTTTGGAATTCACATTGGTGTTAGTCATAACAGCAGGCCCTCCTCGCTCTGGATTCATGCTACTACCCTTTGGGGCACGAGATACACCAAAGAGATGGCCCTGGACCACAGAGAAAATACCCTGCACTTCCTAAAAAGATGTAGTCCTGGGTATAATCCCTCCCCGTGTACTCCTTGTGAGGGAGCAAGATTCTACATTGCCTGTCCTTAACATGCATATTCTAGCCTTCCATATACTTTGGGTTACATGCTGAGGATCCTGGACAGCTGATTTATATTAAGCCTTGGAATGTATCTTTAAGTAAACATCCTGGTTGTACTAGTATAGTTAAACTTACTACACAATGTCCTGGTGTCCCAAGAACTTCTTCTGGGATGCCGGAAACATTTTTCCTCACCTTGTATAGCTCAATCAAAGTCAGTCTAATCAGTGCAAAATTGCTCTGCCCACTGAAGTGGAGTGGTAGAGAGGGTGGCTGCTGTTTCCTTTGATCTTCACTTCTTTTTCCTGTATGTCAAGATGCAAAGGGGTAGCTGTGTTAATCTGTTGCAGAGAAACAAACAGAGTTCTGTGGCACTTTGTTAGTCTTTAAAAGTGCCACAGTACTCTGGTTTTTTCTTGTATGGTTACCAGAACCATATTGACTTTGTAAGCGAATTGTGCATCGTTTCATTGCGAGATTTCATAAAGATCTGAAACAATGTGTAATAAGGAATGCCAAAAAAAAAACCCCCAAAAACCAAAACCCCACACCGCATCTCAAATTTTGATTTCATTTGGATTACACAGCCCTAAAAATGTTGCAACAAAAACATCCTGAGTTTTGATATCAGAAAATAATCACCTAACCTTTAAGGCTTCTGTCATGGTTTCTCAGCAGCTGTGACTGAGCTCCATGCCTAGGCTATTCCTTCAATGTAAGAGTGAACACAATACTGTATACTGGTATTTTGTTCACAGGTATTCTGTCTCTTCAACAGGAAATTTGATAGTAAAAGCATCAGCCCAATTCACATGTTCACAGGCCCAACACTGCTCTGAAAACTGGCAAAAGCAGCTGTGCTTCAGCAACTTCAGCCAGCAATAGTTTCTCCAATAATCTCTAGTCTCTCTGGGTGCGTCTACACTGGCAACTTAGGTCAACTTCGACTTAAGCATCCCTACATAAAGCCACGTCCACACTAGGCTTTCATTAAGTCGACCTTAGAAATTCCTGAAGTCGACTTAATGGAAGCTTAAGTCAACTTTGTTACTACCACTCATTAAATCAACTTAACCCTTAAGTCGACTCCTTAAGTGTGGACATGGAACAACCCTTAAGTCAACTTTATTAAGGTTAGGTCGACTTAACAATGTGTACTAAGTCGACTTAAAGCTAAGTCAACTTAGTCCACTTTTTTAAGTTGACCTTATTAAAGTCGAATTAACTTTTCTAGTATAGACATAGCCTTTGACCTGTGCCCTAACACCACCCAAAACCAACTCAGTTTAGGAATCTGTGGATATGACAAGAAAAAAAAGCACCCATTCTTAATGACAATAGTTGTCATGGACTGTTTGGGAACACCCTACACATCCCTTGTTAATAATGTTTGGGATAGTGTGTCTGTAGTAACTTCAGCTGTTAACCCTTTCACATCCCAACTCCATTTACTTCACTTCACTGTAGCTATGGGAATTTCTTCTCACTTTTTTGCCATAACACCACAATCCTAGCCCTCCTAATATTGTGTACAGAGATGCATTTAAAGATAATCTAAAAGAACTGACATGATCCCTTATGAAACAGTGTGGGGCTCACAACCTGGAATGTATGCAGTGTTATTGGCACTGTGTTGGTCCCAGGATATAAAAGACCCAAGGAGAATGAGATATCTTTTATTGGACCATCTTCTGTTGGTGAGAGAGATGAGCCTTTGAGTTTATACAGAGCTCTTCTTCAAGTCATGGAATTTTGGTGGCTACTGTGGGGAAATCAGAACATAGTAGTATCACAGAACAATGCATACATCTAACCACTGGTACTTGCTTGCATATAGGCAACCAGAAAAGGCCTATCCAGGTTGGCAGCAACTGAAGTGTTCTGTTTTAAGTTACTCCTGCCTGTGGAAAGAAAGAGAGGGGATGTATGAATTTTCTTTCATTCTTAGGGAGGAGGAATAAGGGTAGAGAGGTGACCCAGGAAAATTAAGCTTGATTAACTAAAGGTGCAAATTTAAAGTGCATTAGTTAAAGCACATTAAACTCCTGTGTTGATGCTTTCTTCATAAGTAAAATAGCCTGAGTTTGCTTATCTTAATTAGCCGTAGTGAATTCACTAAGTGACTTCATTAACTGAGGGCTTGTCTACATGAACAGTTATACAACAGCAAGGGGAGGGGTGAATCTACTCCCCGTATTAGCCTGCCATGGTCTAACTGTCCATATGGATCTTGCTGACTTGTGTAAATAGTTCATTACAGCACTTTGAGCTAGTCCAATTCCAAAAGGGACTAGACCAAAGTGCTCTAAGAAATTTAATACACCTCAGCAAGGTCCACACAGCTGGACAGAGCAGGGCAAGCTAGTGTGGAGTAGATTCACCCCTCATGTTGGTGTGGTTTAGTTGTTTGTGTAGACAGACCTTAAGGCTACTTATCTTACCAGTTGGAACTTCCACACAGGGGACAATGATCTTAAATTAACACAATTTAATTTGATTTAATTTCCTATTATAGACAAACCCTTAATCTCATTCCCCTCCTTGTCAACCTTAAGTCAATTTATAACCAGTGTGAACAGGGATTAGTGCCTAAATTGACCTTATTAAGTCAACTTAAAGCGTTAAGTCGACTTAATAAGTTTGACAAGGGGCTATGTCTACCCTAGAAAAGTTGTCGATTTTGTTAAATCTACTTAATAAGGTCGACTTAAAGTTGACCTTATTAAGTAAACTTAACAAAGTCGACTTAACTTTTCAAGTGTAGACATAGCCTATGAGTCCAGACTGAGGATTTGGTAGGGATTGGTAAGTAAGAAGATGCTATGTCAGTGGTTCCCAACCTTTTCTCTGCCGTGGCACACCTTCATACCTTTAATTATTTTGAGGCACACCACTATATAGTCTCCAAATGAACTCATGAGTATTCATGAGACAATCCAGAACTCTTTGAGTAGTTTTTCAAAAAATTCTATGCTCAGGCCTGATGGCACACCTGTGTGCTGTGTGATGCATGACACCTCAAACTTAAACAATTCATGCAACATCAGAATTGTGCTTCAGGGAATTGTCCAGGCCTCCCCTGAAGAAGTGGAGCCCTGTGCTGATTCCCCTGCGTCCTAGCAATCAGTTTACATCTGTTCCCCAAGCCATCCTTATAAAGAGATGAGCTAGAGACTTCCTTATACGAGTATTTCTTTAGCTGAAAGCTGAGATCCTCCCCCACTGCGTCCCAGGATTCTCTGCACTAACTAGAGGCTCTCACAGGAGTCCTGTGAATCCCTTCCAGCTCAACTGTGACAGTTGTATTTGAAATCTGAACACACATCTTTGTTCAGCACTAGCTGTGAAGTAATTCTTTCCCCTAAAGGAAGCTCCTTCAGTGTTTTCCCTATTTTTGTCGTAACAGACCCTGAGCATATAAACAACTTCACTGTGTGCTCCAGTTGAGACAGTGTCTGTCAGTAAGAGCCTCCCCTCAGAGAAGACACTAGAGAAAGGAATACATCTCATTCCAAATACTTGTAAGTACTAGAGATATTTAAAGCATTAATCAGCAATTAATACAAATAAGAAACTCAATCTCTCACATCATTAATACTAATTATGCTTTACAGTTGCATTTTCCAAGTAAAATGACAAGCAACATGCATATGGAGGAGGCTGGCTGACAAAGGGGCAGAAATGGGAAGCAGCTAAAATGAAGGAGAAAGCAAAATGTTAGGGAAACTTGACAGATCAGTGGGGTCGCTCAAGGAAGGTGCTATGACAAGGGTATCAAAGCTCGCCTTCAGATATTTCAGGCATTTAGGATAATGTTTTACAACGCTGACTTCTGACGGGGGTGAAATTGTTTTGTATCCACAGCATTTGTGTAAGTTGACAAGCATTGGGGGTTCTAAGTACCTACAGTTTCCAATGACTTGGAGTTATGGGTTCTCAACACCCCCAAGCAAGTCAGGTCCAAAGTGTGTCACATTGGGTAATCCATAACCTGAGACACCTGAAGTCCAGGACCAATTTGAAGTTTTTTGCTTTAAGCCATTCTTTTCACGGTGCCATAAAGAATGTGATGCTGCCTCCTCTGGCCACGCTGGTCACTGCTGAGGTATTTCCTGACCTGCAAGGTGAATTACATTGAGTAACACTGGCTATGTCTACACTTGCAAGTTAGTTCGAATTAAGGAAGTTTAATTTGAACTAACTTAAGCCTTGGCCACACTAGGCTTTCATTAGTTTGAATTAAGGGCTTCCTTAATTTGAACTAATAAATTCGATTGCTTAGTTCGACCTAATCCTTAATTCAAAATAGTTAGTTCAAATTAAGTCAATGTGGCCATATTATTTTGAACTAAGTGCTTAATTCGAACTAATTGGCAGATTGACCTTCCTGCAACTGAATAATTCGAACTAAGCAAGTGCCCTGCATGGCCATGGCTAGTTCGAACTAGCATTCTAGTGGGGCCATGCTAATTCGAATTAAGTTAATTCGAACTAACTAAAATTAGTTTGAATTAGTTAGTTCAAATTAACTAATTGGAACTAGCTTTTGTAAGTGTAGACATAGCCTTGGATATTTTGTGTATTGTATACCAATTTGGATACTAAGCCAGTAGTGAAATCTACAAGATGAAGCTAACAGCAGGGAGTATCCTAGTCACGAATAAAAACAAAGGATTGGACTGGTATATTTTGAAGGGTGGGGGTAGGGGCAAGAAACACACTGAATCCTTCATCTGAGGGGCAAGCTAACACAACTTACATGTCATGAAAGAAGGATCACAGGCACCTGGGCTGTAAAGGGCTGCAAGGATTTTAGGTGAGCAATAATCTACAAGAGATGTGTATCTTTTTAATGAAGTACGGGCTCTATGTTATGATGTTTTGTATGTTACCATTTGTTTCGAAGGTTTCTATTTGCTAAATGCATACGTAATTTCACTAGAAATGGGTGCTGGGTGAAGTGGAATGGTGATGTGAGGTGGAATTGGCAAGCTGGACTATATCTATGACTGTTGCAAGTGTCCAGTGGACCAGGGACAGTGAACACTCCAGGGAGATGCTCAGAAGTCTTGCAGGTTGGGATGTGCTGATTGTTAACCTGTAGAGTGATAATGGGGTGTGCAAAGCTTGGGGGGGGGGGGGGGGTGCTTTCATTGCCTGTGACCAGTGCATCTGGGGAGCAGACCCACGACAGGTACTGGCAAGGCTTCCTCATGCTAAGGGCAGGTGGTCATGAGATGCCTCTCCACCCAGGTTTCCCATGGGAAGCATCATGTGTAGACTGATGGAGTGGACAGACTACAGTCCTGCATTAATACATTGTAGTTTGGCTGATAAGTTCCTCCTGACTAGTAGTAAGGGTAAGGACAAAGAGGAGAATTCATAGCTAAGCACTTCGTTGGCATGTTGGAAATTGTATTTATACCCACGTCCCTTCAGACGTGACTTTCTTCACCTTCATTCTTGCTACTCTTGCTCTGGACCAGAGGCACCACATCCTTAGGCTACTTGAATGTAAGGACTTCAGGGACCAGAGCCTAAATCAGTTCTCTCTCGCACGTGCTGGTGTGAATGCACACACAACCCCCTAAATATTAGCCAACACTTGAAAGGCAGTACAGGTTCTTTCTACAACTCGTGCTTTGTGTTTGGACTTCCTCTTGGTTCACTTGCTCCAGTCACAAAAGCAGGGGTTGGCTTACTGAATATGGCCCTCAGATGGAGAGCTAACAGAAGAGGCAAAGTTCAGAAGAATAGTTGTTTCTGCCTTTGAACAATGTTCTGGGGCTGCAGAGGCATCAGTTTGTATTCAGACAGAAGCAGGTTAGACAACAACATAACACCGAGGCGAGCAAACTACAGCCCGCTGCTGGCCCTGGGGGGGGGGGGGGGGGGGCCCCCAGCTGTGGCTCACGCGGGGGCCTGAGAGGGGCTGGCCATAAGCCTCGCCCCGCCACTCCCCCCTATGGCCCGGTATGAGTGGCCACACATGACATATGGCCCTGAGGCCAAAAATGTTGCCCACCCCTGATATAACACCTTACAAAGGTGCTGGAAATACCATTCTAACAAGTGTGAAATATGCTTGTATGTTTTCTTTAGCCTCCCTACACTTAAAGGAGCTACAGCCTGCGAATAATGAATTAGTGCACTGCCATCAGACAAATATTTATCAGCCAATAATGCACAGTGATTATAGCTGTTCTATTCTCCTTGGAGTCTAGAGAAAAAGAATATCACCCTGTGTAGCAACTGTTGGCAAAGGCTGAGTTTTGAATGATGGCGACTCTGATTCTTCTAGTGGTATCTGTTTTGCAGCAAGACCCCCTTCAGTGCTAAGACTTACCTGTCTACACAGACTGCTCAGTACTGGCATAAGAATATTTTAACCGGAAAGGTACAAAGCCATGGAATTGAGAGACTCGCACTGATTATACCACTGGCCCTGCCTTCAAACCCATGAAGATCATGCCTGTGTTGTGTATGTAACAAGAACTTCTGCAGGTATTCTGTGTTAAAGCAAAACAAACGAGGAGTCCAGTGGCATTTTTAAAGACTAACATGTATTTAGCGCATGAGCTTTCATAGGTGTAATCCCATTTCTTCAGATGCATGAAATGGAAGCTGTAGCAAGCAACATTTCTGCAACAGGTGGCTTTACATAAGTCTGAATGCCCTTACATCTAAAATAAAGTTTGTGCTCTTGTTTTAGGCAGTGGACGCACATGTGGTATAAGCAGCAGCACAGCCTAGTTGAGCTGATATTACATTGGAATGCAGGAAACCTGGGCTGTGTTCCTGGCTCTTCCACTGAACTCCTCTGTAAACTTGAGCAAGTTACTTCATCTCTATGTCCCTCAATTTCTCCTCTGTCCATCTTGTCTACTTAGCTTGTAAACCCTTTGGGAGTGGAACTGTGTCTCATTATGTGCATGTATAGGGCCTAGCATAATGGAGTCCAGATCTCCGCTGGGACCTTCAGGCATCATTGTAATACAAATAATAGCGATCGCTTACATGGACTACTATGCCCAAAAGCATACATTGGAAACCATTTTCCTTAGTCCTTGTCTGTATCTGCATGGTACAGTGAATATGAAGCATTAAAAGCAGGCTCACGTTTCTGGGAATGACCATGGCATGAATAAAGAAAACTATCTTTCTTGAGTCTGGTGGCACTTTTAAAGACTAACTAATTTATTTATCGCATGAGCTTTCTTGGGAGAAAATCCCACTTCGTCAGATGCTCGAAGACGCTGACATCACTAAAAATACCATAAACAATATAATAATGTCACAAAAGTGTGTACTTGTTCACAGTGTTCTGTGCACAGGAATTTGGAATTACACAATTGTTTAAGCAGCAGTTAATTGATCAGTCGGGTTCTTTGTGTATGTGAAATGATAAAGACGTGATCAGTGTAGTATTAAGATACAAGAAGTGATTCCAAAAGACAACAATCAATGTCAGAATACAATGTTTTATTTCTATCCTGTTTTACTGACATTTTAATTTATTTATGGATTTATTGACAATGTTAAAATTGTACCTTTTTTTTTTTTTTTTTTTTTACTGACTGTCAGTAAATTTATGGATGGATGGCAAATGCATCTTAAACGAGAAGCTGATGGAGAAGGGATTTAACACATAAAGTCATCCTGTGGTCTTGTTGGTTCCATGTTTCTTTTCTTTTCTTTTCTTTTCTTTTCTTTTTTTTTTTTTTTTCATAAATGCCATTTCCCCATGCCTCTTCCTGCCCATTATCAAAACCAATATCCCTTCCATGTTTGTCCATAATATTAATTTGCTTCTCACCATCCTTCTCCGTATAGCAGTATCATATGTCCCCTGAACTGCTTATTTAGGGTATCCCACCGATTTCCATGGTTTTTAGATCAGGCCCAATAATATCTATACAGGATTATTCCCGTGCAGAAGTCCAATGGGGAAAGCAAAACTTCCTTCTCCATTGCTTTATGCTCTCATTCAGGCTTCAAGAAACATTGGGTTTTGCTAAAACTCTTCTTTAAAAAAAAAAAGTCAACAGCAATAGAGTCTTGGGTTATCATATAGCAAGATATTCTGCAATATTACCATTTAACAAGACATGCTACTTCCTGTTGTTCAATTTGTGAAATGGCTTTTTCTTTCTGTTGTGACAGCCTTTGTCTTTGCACCACTGGTGCACAACTAAAGAAGAGATCTCTGAATAAGTGTGTGATTTTATTTTCCTGCAACAGAAAGATCTGCAAGAGTTTTTCAACAAGAGAATAAAATACAGCATTGCTTTGAATTCCCTTTTGTTTTTCCTAAGTTTTACAACCTTACTTATCTGTAAATAAAAGTTATATATATTTTTTCATAACATACTGCATAAATACATCTTCATGCATCCGGGAAGCTGACAGCTGCCCTCTGAGATACCCTATGACAGCTTAAAATCCAAGAATCAATCACTGAGATAGAGTGACTGTACAGTTTCCACTAGAATGTATCACAGAATCCAGGAGCTAGCTCTGTGAGATATGCCATCATAACTCTGACAGATTAAAGCACCATAGCCAGGAAACAATTGTGTAAGAAAAAAATGGTATCATAGATCTGCAAGGTTAGAGCACAGATTCCAGGAGCCAACCAGGGGCAGGCAGTGCTGTATCTCTGCTTCCAGAAACCTACGGAGAAGCCTGATGACAGTTCTGTTCTCAGACAGACCCATTATAACCTAATTAGCATACATGAATTGCAGATTTAAAGCATTAAAGTGATGTACAAATCATTAATTTTTTGTCAAATCTGTGTCAGCCTTGTGTATGCCTTCCTCTTTTAATGTTGCATGACAGTGAAAAGAAGCCTAATCCTCTGTATATAAAGAGGAGAGATTTGGGAGAGCTGATAGAATGAGATCTATTTAAACATTGTGTATTTTTCAGCTTTGAATATATCTGCTTGGAAAAATGCTACACTTGTCCCATTAGGGTTAATTGTGAACAGATGTAAATGTATGCCAAACCCTAGAGGATAGTCTAGATGTTATCTGTATGAAATCGATGTAAAGCCGACTTCCTAAGAAAACCTCTCTTTAATTTTTAGGTAAATAAAAAAGATATATTTGGTACACACACAGGTTGCCCCTGGTTTTAGAAGGAATGAATGCTGTATCTCCACTTGAATCAAAACTCTGAAAATCAAGCCATGTAGTTATAATCAAAGACTTTGTGCAAAAATTTGATCCCGCTAGTATGATAAAAAAAAATTTAAAGTCCATGTTTGTTCCACTAACTTGTAAACCAAATTTAGCACACAAAGCTACAGCAGAGGAAAGGATGATAGCTTTAAAGAAGACATTTATGCTCTACAGCATATACAAGAATCCTTGATACTATATGCAGCTTGGGGCAAGTTGCTCTCCTAGTTGCCACACATGGAATCATGCTGGAGGTTCTTTCCAGTATGTCTTTTGGGAATGTAAATCCATCCATTTTGGCAGTCCTTAGGCTCAGAGATTAACTGCTTGCATTTGCCTTTCAGATTTCTCTTGTGCTTGTCCGCATTGGAATGGGCTTTGAAAGAGCTCTCACGACTTATGTTAAAAACAAAATAATGAAACCATGGTGCTGGGTAAAGAAAACTATTTGAGTCTGTTGGTTAGAGCCCTCCTACCACCTTATTAGAGCACCACCCTGATCCCATTTCATTCAACTGATTATTCCTGCAGAATAGTTCCATTAAACCTGGAGGATGAAGCAGAAGAGTTCCACAAAGCAAGATTTTATTTTGAGGAAATGTAGAGCATTATTTAATGATATCATGTGTTGTCTTTCACACATCTTGATTCATGGGTTCATTGACATCAGTGGGGTTGCTGGGGTTTAGAAGAGGAGAAACTTAAACTTGTCAAGAACAGCAGCAAATAAACTATTTATTAGGTTCTGACCAAGCACATAAACACAGAGGCTGGCTGCGCTTTACAAAGGATCCACAGAATTACACACCCACTTCCCAGTCCAGTGGGTGTTGGACTCCTAACTTTCTTAAACTCCTTTGAAATTTCCACCCTCCTTCAAGGTCATAATCCCATTACACGGTATCTTGTTTGAAAAGCCCCGTACTTTCTGATGATCCTGACATAGTAGCTTTGAGCAAGAGGCCTTTGTTTTGGTTCCACAAATTTCAACAGGCAACTGCACTTTGGGGTGGATTATTTCTCCTCCAGCTCCTTAGAATGACTTGGTGAACAATGAATAAATCAGCAGTGTAACAAATCTTTTCTGGCAGAGGATGAGTGTGGAGATGACTCTTCTCTGGCTAGTGAAATAGGATACAATGCAATGGAAATGCCTTTAAGAAACGTGTTTAGAAAGAGAGAGCTTTTATGGCTGGAGAAATCCATGGCATGTACCCTGAAGTGCCCTCTCCATCTTACATTGTTGCCAACCCAATAGATTTTCTACTAGTTTGTGTAAAAGGCATCAGAGGATTTTCATTGCCCTCTAGCATGCCGTATCATCTGGAGCAATAAGAAATGAAGGTTGTGAGTAAAATCAAGACTGAATTAAAAGCAAGGCTGTGAGTAAAATCCTTCTGCAGTGTTACTGGTTAAAATTTTGACCATTCTTTTGTGAGAATGACATTGGAAGAGGAATGCAACAGTATCCACCTGCTAACAATACTCAACTTGGGAGAGGCCCGTTCAACTCAGTGGAGGGTGGGATATCATTTTTAATCAGCATGGCAGAGGTCAGGGGATAGTGCCTGATGTGTCTATATATAAATGGAACTGGCAGAGTGGAAAGATGGACTTGTGTTTAAAGTGTTTGGTTTTAGGATGTCTTCAGGTAAGGACTGGGTCTTACTATCTCTTCCCCTTTCAGTCCTGTTGTTGTGGGACTCTGGTTTGCCCAGATGAGATGGAAATGTGTTGACTGTGGGGACCAACAAGAAGGAATAGTGACTATCATAGCAGTGCCTGTGCGGGAACTTGTTTGCTGTTTGTAGCAAAGGTATGCAACTTGTGCATCTTTCTGGATCCCCAGCGGCTTGTGGGTATGCAGGTAGCAGTAGCAGACAAAAGTGCTTTGAACCATTTACACTTGGCAAAAAAAGTTGTGTCTTTTCCTTTTGAATGTAAACGTCACCTCATTTGTCTGTATCTTTCTCACGTTCAGAGAGAATTGCTGCTGCGGCACTCTACATGGAGCTATGCTTCAGACTACTTTAGGCAGGACAGAATGAGGCAGCCCGCTTATTAAGTAAAGTTTTGTGTCATGGGTATGTTACCCCTATGCTCTGCACTGGCTACCAATTTTAAACACAAGAATAGCCATCCGTGGTCTGACCAAAGAGCCATCTAGCTCTGTCTTCCAACAGTGATTGGAGCCAGACCCTTTAGAGTGAGTGAACAGAACAGGGCAATTTATTCAATGAAACATCCTTTGTTATCCAGTGCCAACTTTTGTCAGCCAGAGGTTAGGTAAACCTAGAGCGTGGGGTGTGTCACTGCCTATCCTGGCTAATAGCCTTTAATGGACCTATCCTCCATGATTTAGCCAATTCTTTTTTTTTAATGCAGTTGTACTTTTGGCCTTCACAGAGCCATCCCTGGGGCGGGGGGGGGGGGGGGGGAGCGGGAGGGTGCGAACGGGGCGACCATCCTGGGCCCCATGGTTCTGTGTGCCCCACGCTGCCCAACTCCAAGCGGGGCAGCACGGGGCCCACACTGCTCCCTCCCCCCCACTGCCAGGCTGCTCCCTGCCACCTTTGGCATCAAGGGGCGGGGCAGAAGAGCAAATCCCAGCCCCGGTGCTGGCCTGCCCCACCCAGGGGCCCCACCAGGCCGATTGGCCGTGGGCCCCGCCCCTCCCTCAGGACAGCCCTGGGCCTTCACCACATCCCCTAGCAGACTGACTGTCGTCTGAAGAAGTACTTCCTTTTGTTTGTTTTAAACCTGCTTCCTATTCCACTGAGTGAGCCTTTGGCTCTTATATTATGTGAAGGGATAAATAACACTTGCCAATTCACTTTCTCTACACCAATTATGATTTAATAGACGTCTATCATGTCTCCTCTTAGTTGTCTCTTTTCTAAACTGAACAGTCCCGATCTTTTAAATCTCTCCTCATACAGAAACTGTTCCAGATACCCCTGATCATTTTTGTTGCTCTTCTCTGTTCTTTTTCTAATTCTAATGTATCTTTTTAAAAAAAAAGAATAAAGGGGGAGGAGGGGAGACTAGAACTGCACAGAATATTCAAGCTGTGGGTGTACCATGGATTTATCTAATAGCATTAGAATAGTTTCTGTTTTATCAATTTCATAACGTTTCCAAACACCCCGTTAGTTTTTTTTCACAGTTGCTGCACATTGAGCAGATGTTTTCAAGAACTATCCACAATGATTCCAAGATGTCTTCCTTGAGTAGTAACAGCCAATTTAGACTCCATCATTTTGTATGTATAGTTGAGATTATGTTTCCCAGTGTGCACTAGTTTGCATTTATCAACACTGAATTTCATTTGTCATTTTGTTGGCAAGTCACACAACTTTGTGAGATCCCTTTGCATCTCTTTGTAGTCATCTTTGGATTTTACTACCTTGAGTAATTTTGCTTTGTCTGCAGATTTTGGTACCTCATTGTTTATCGCTTTCCCTAGATCATTTATGAAAGTGTTGAAAGCACTGATTCTAGAACATATCATTGGTGGTGCTTTATTTACCTCTCTTCATTGTAAAAATGTATTCCTACCCTTTGTTTCCTATCTTTTAACCAGTTACTGATCTGCTGAGACAACCTTCCCTCCTATCCCATGGCTGCTTAGTTTGCTTAAGAGCTGTTGGTGAAGGATCTTGTCAAAGAGTTTCTGAAAGTCAAAGCACAGTATATCCAGTGGATCACTCCTGTCCACATTTTATTGATTATTATTAATATTTTGGTAACATATGGAGGACCCAACTAAGTTCGGGTCACTTTTGTGCTAGAGAATGTACACACACCTTCTAAGAAAGACTCCTTGTCCAAAAGACTCTACAATGTAAATAGACAATACACAGGAAGGGTGGAAGAGGGGAGGAAAAAGAAGGCAGAAAGAGAGGCATTGACTTGCCACAGCAGGTGACTGCTATTCCAGGGCCCTGCCCACTAGACTATATAGATTCTAACTTGACTCCATGTTGAAGTTTAAGGGATTGGTTTTTGTCCTATAAAACCCTATACGGCTTGGCTCCTGGCTGTTTGAGAGATGCCTCTGTCCCTGTATAGTACCTTGACTATTTTGATGGAAGTGTTCGAACTAGCGTTAAATGGGAAGGGGCTGGTGGCAGGGTGTTCTTGGTAGAGTCCTTGGCTTTGGAATTCATGCCTTCCAGCCCCTGATGTGTTCCATTACTGCCTGCATTTGGTGACCTACAGAGCACTCACTAAGGCTGACCCGTCTTCCCTGGTTTTCCACAAGCTGAAGAGTTGATTCAGAGTTGGATGCGGGGATGAGATCGAGTTTATTTTGGATGCATGGCTGAGAGATTATTTGTCTTTATGAATCCTCTATGTGTCATGTATTTTGGCATGCTTTGATTAATTTGCACTTTGTACTGCTCCTGAAGAAGAGAAGAGGGGCATGTGGAAATACATGGGAATGAATAAATACATACATGAATACAGGGAAAACACTGTGAACAAAACCCAGCTGGGGATGCAGGTATGATTAAACACTAGGCATTGCCTGAAACACTGAAATGAAGTAAGTCTCCATATCCTTGTGCACCGGGTGAAATTCATTTCTTTGCAGAAGACCCTACCCAACAAGGTGTATTTAAATCACTGAAGACCTACTTCAGCCCTCAGGCAACTTCAGTGGCAGTTGGTCCTCTTCACAGGGTGAATTTCATCCCCTTTCCTTTACATGCAAGAGCTCATGCCAATAAAGTAGTGGTGTGCAGGTCAAAAACACACCTATCTGAAGAGACACCAGCAATCAAATGAGTTCCTATGTATTTCCATATTTGCCTTCCTCCTGCTGCTAAGGAAGATTCTGTATCTGCAGAGCAGTAGTTGAATTAATGCAGGGCCGTAGCTCCCTACAGTCCCTCCCCTACTCATCACTTTATAATTTGAAGTTATATACACAACAATGTTCAGGATCAAGTCCAGTATCCTGCCTGATCAATCAGATAGTAGAATTCTGTGCCCAACCCTCCCATACTTTTGCCAAAGTATCAGTGTATAGACCACTCCTTGGAGACCCCTTAGCTTTCTTATGGACTAAAAATATATATAGAAACCAGATTCATGGAGCACAGCTCCTCTCCTGAGTTCAGAATCCCATGGAACCACTGAAGCAGGATCAGAACTAAGCCCACTAATTAAGCATCAAAATCCAGTAGTATTGCCAGCTGGCTCTGGGGACTTGTTAATTTCATTAATTTGATAGCTGCTGCATCATCTCCCACAGTAATTGGTGTGTTGAGCCTATCCCTGTGCTCTTATATGAGAGAGAAGAGCACGAGAACTCTATTTCATTCAGGAGTTCAGACAGTCTAGACCCACACTGCATTTTTATTAGTAAGCTTCAAAAGGCATTATTTATAATGTTGTTTTCTGGGAAATTGTTTGATCCACACTCATTACCCATGCAAATTTCCTACATAGTGTTGGTTAAACTAGTTGTTGATATCATAGCTGGACTTTCAGCAGCCCGTAGGCTTTTGTCCACATTCCAAATCTCACTAGCTCTCTATTTAGCATGACAGGGTTAGGATTAGTCAAATCAGGCACAGGATTTGTACGACTCTGAATAAAAGTTAGCCTTGACATTTTCCCTTTGCATAATAACCTTTGTCACCTTTGCCATTAAAATTCAACATAAAACACCTGTGAGAAAGCCCATATTCAGGTCTGAATAACAAGAATATCATTTTCATTTCATTTTTCCACAATGCCACAAACCTAAACACAGCTTAAAATCTGAAATCAAATAAAATGAAACCACAAGAGGTGCAATTACAAAAGAAGTAAAGTCCTAAAATAGTCCTGTTCAGAATAATTCTGATCCATTTCAGTCCATCAAATCCTAGGACTAATTCCAGGATTCATTCTATTTCTAGGTCTGCTTTTAAGCTGTCTTTAAATATGATAGGACGGGTAGCCGTGTTAGTCTATTCCAGCAAAACCAAAACAAAGAAAGAGTTCTGTGGCACGTTTAAAGACTAACACATTTATTTTTCGCATGCGCTTTCATGGGTGTAATTCCACTTTGTTAGATGCATCTGATGAAGTGGAATTATACTCACAAAAGCTTAGAACTCTTTTTTATGATAAGAGTGTTCCCTCTGCCTTCTGGTCTCACAGTCATCAAGCCTGGCAAGGAGAAGTGTGAATTTGAATTGAGGAGTCAAGATAATTGGTTGGGTTGGCTATATTGTTGATAAAAGATGCTGCATATGGTAGTCATCAAAACATAGGATTTGCCATCTCGGCCTAGTTCATTTGTCTGGTAGCCTATCTTCATTACTTGCCAGTATTTGATTCTTGATTCCTGGTCTAGCCTATCTGATAAATCTTTTCCCATTTCCTTCACTGAACCCATCAATGAACCCATCATCAACATTAACCCATTTGAAGTGTTCCTCATTATGCATAGTCCAATACCAGTTATTTTAACTCTGCTACCATAATTGCTGTCCTCTATCCTTCAACGTTCACTGAGCCAGAAAGATTCTGACTCCTGATGTATTTCTATAATTATACTAGCCAATACTGGGATGGCAAGAAGGAAAGGGACTTATAACTAGTGGCTGCTACATTTCCTATGGGGATTATTGCCTTAAGTTTGTGTAACAGGACTTCTGAGTTTTACCCTACTAAATATGTTAACTTCTTAAAATGATGGCAATCCCAATAATTTCAGAAAACATAGCAGCAGTTTTTCTTTTGTTTGGGAACATTATACAAACAGTGAATTACAAGGTAACTGTACTAAAAGAGAAGGACTAGTAGCATTGACTTGATCAAAGCATCAGGCAGTGGTTCCCAAATTCTGGGTCATGGTCCCAGCTGGGGTTGTGACGTCAGCAGATGGGTTCACAGAGATCCTTTCTGTGTGGAAGACACCATTTCGCTTCTCACAGCCTGACTTCATCTGTATGGTGCACGTGAGGTCACGATGGCTGGTGGACACCATTTTGTTCTATAAAAAGGCATCCTTTACACAAAGCGATTTTGCATGCATCATACGTGCAAGACCATATTATGGGAAAGATAACATTTTGTAGAGCACTCAATGTATCTGTGAGATTATGTGCAGAGGATGCCATTTTGGTCTTCAAAACGGCATCTTCCATGTTGTCTGGGGTCCCAGAAAGTACTTTATTAAAGTGGGGTTCATGCTGGCAAAAGGTTGGGAACTCCTTGCATAGGACAAGCAAACACTGGGTTCAGATCTGTTACAGAGCTCTACTTACTCACAATAACATTCCTGATATTCCACACATAGGTGTCTCCTAAGGAAACAACTGTGCATCAGATTTTTTTTGTTTTTGGTGGAAAAACATCTCCTAGACTCTAAGATGAGTTATGATTTCTTATCTACTCAGAGTGTTATCTCAGGTCACCAAAGGTGAAAGTCTGGGATAGGAACTCTTCATAGATAGGAACTCTGCCCTTCTAAAATATTTTTAATTTATTCAACTGCAGTGGGGTTGTAGTGTTTAGAATATACTTTGGTGATGAACACTAAAGAAAACCTTAGGGAGAAAGATACTTCTGTACATGGGAATTTAAAGGATTTCATGCCACAACAGGGTGCTTAAAGTTAGCCCCCTTTTTCCATAGCTGGAAACTTAAATAACAGTGGTCTAAATTTTCAGAAATGCTGTACATCTGCAAAATCCACTGAACTCACTCAGCACCTTTGATAATCAGGTCATTCTGTTTAAGGGACTGACTATAAAGTACAGTCTGATTTTAGGCACTCCTGTTTGAAAATTTTGGCCTTCAGATATAAATCTGTTGGTTGAATGTGCAATCCACATTCTGAAGGTTATTTCTACTCTGAAACTTTCACTGAAATTACATTTGTAGCGACAACCCCAGAAAATTCTTCATATTGCCTATAAGCTCAACAAAACCATTTTCTTACCATAAAATATTTAAACCCATTCTGCTATAGAAAAGAAGGAAATAACATATTGCTAAAAAAGTGGGAAAAACAAAATCTTTATCTTACAAGTATTTTCATCAATAACTAAAATTATGCAGCTGCCTTCAAATAGATCAAACTCACTAACAGTGCAGCTGTCAGAAGATTTGATGAAAATATATTCATCTGAAGATGTAATTTCTTTGTAGTTGCTGGAGTTTTTTTTACCCCCGACTGCCTGGACCACTGGGAGAGGTTACAGAGCTTTGAATGATTTTTTTTTTTTTCAAATTACATATGAAGTAGTCAGGGAGCTAATATGTTATGTATGCAAAGTAAAAGCTTTTTAAAAACAAAGTCGAAGTGAACCACATATTCAAAACACAAGGGTGCTAGCACATTGTTTTGCCCTTTGGCCTAGCTTTTTGTGTTTTTTGAAGAGAGAGTCAAGGACTTCCAGCAGAGATATGTATGTGGAAATCATCTTATCATTACTCATCCTCCCAGCACAAATATAGTATGCCAAATTGAAGCAGTCCCTGTGTGAGCGAATTGGATTTTGGTGCCCCACCCCCACCCCTTTAGCACACCCACAGTGGAGGCAACTAAAACGCTGTGGTTACAAGAAGTGGAAGCTTGGCCAGATGACTAGGGAGGCGTATAAAGATATCGCTCTGGACTGCAGGGATAAAATCAGAAAGGCCAAAGGACAATTGGAGTTGCAGCTAGCAAGGGAGGTGAAGGATAACAGCAAGGGGTTCTACAAGTGTGTCAGTAACAAGAAGAGGATCAGGGATAGTCAGTGGTTAAAGTATAATTTGCCGGGCCCCGGAGCCCTCCTAATCTCTGGGCCCCCTTCCTCTATTGTCCGGGCCCCGTACATGCATGTGCGGGCCCCAGCTTAGGTATGCATTTGCAACCACTTCTCAGTACCATATGCATTATACCATATGCATATTATCTCAGTACCATATGCATATTATCGCTCCATAAAAATATTTATAATTTTATATGGCATTTATGTCTATAGCAATTATTGTCACAAACTAGCAAACACTGCATAACATAATAAGTATTGTGATCTTTATATTCCTGAAATGCACATTTCACTTCATTAAATGCAATGCCAAATTTGGAACACAAAAGTTTTGTGTCACTTTCACCAAATTCCAGTGACAATTCTGTAGTGAAACGTGATGAGTCAAGCACTTCAACAGCACCCTTTAGATGTTTTTCTGAGTCTGGCAACAATGTAACATTCATACGGTCTGCTAAGGCCTGGTAAAACTGATATTTAGAAATTTCAATGTGCTTGCCAGCATCCACAGACATGTTTACACATACACCTTTAAAGCAACCTCAGCAATCGACTCACAAGCCTCTTGATAGAACTCTGAATGTGAGCTATAAACTCTCTGTGAGCTATAAACACCTGAACTTATCGACTTATCAACTTACTTGCTGTAGATAATGTTAAATCAGACTTTTGCAATGCCAAGGACGGGTCTGCAAGTTCCTCCAGAGCATCAAGCATGAGACCCAAGTTTTTAACAAAAACTGGATTCTCCGGGGGTTTTTTCCGTGCCAGCAAATTTTGCTTTATCTTTCCCTTGTAATGAGAAATAACCTTTTTTTTTTTTCCAGGAAGTGGCTATGGAGGGCTGCATGTGACCACCAAACAGCTCATACAATGCGGTAGCTAGAGGCAACCCATCGTACATCAAATAGGCGTCCAATCCTATTAAGCTGGACTTCCTGATCACTCGCACAATCAGCCAACTCTCTCAAGCACTTCGGCGACTGACTGTACAGAGCATAGAATGAATCTACAAATGATTTAAAGTGATTAACTTCACTGCAGCATTTGATAGCATCAGCCAGGGCCAATTCCAACCTGTGATTAAAACAATGCCAACTTATCAAGAGTGGAAATCGTGTTTTTAATTTTGTGGCAACACCAGCCTTACTGCCTAACATGACAGAAGCTCCATCTACACCTAAACCAATCTAATTATCTTTAAGAAATTCCTCAGTGAACCCATGTGCTGCCAAACGCTGCAGCAAAGCTAATTCTACGCCATCAACATCATTGCTGCCTAGTTCAACCAGATCAAGAAAAAATGTAACAGGACCAGTGTTTGCATCCTGTACGCCTTAGCCATTTTCCAATAAGAGATGAGCAGTACCAAACAACTTACTTTAACCACTGCGTAAGAGAAAAAGGACACCATGATTCAAGTGTGCCACATTCTAATGAAGGCAGTTGAGTTATATCAGGAGTGAATCTGGCCCAATACGGCCATATCACAAAACCATCACACAACATGGCACAATTCAACACAATTAATAACATTAGGTGTGTGGTGGTGGGGGAATCAGGGCCAATGCACCTAACTGGTGCTATTAATGCTAAAGGTATTCGTTTTGTGGCAGTTTTATATTCTTGTGGCTCCGCATTTCGTTTACAGCAAGCAAAAACTGTTCACCTTTTCCACTGTCCTCTAAGCAACAAATACAGGTCCTGATCTTCAGTCACACTGAAGTCAGAGGATGTTTTGTCACTGGGTTCAGTGATCAAATTTTGGCTAGACAAGGCGTAGAAACTGTGGAGTGGTAAGAAAGGCAGGAGTACCCTGGGGGGGGAGGGCTGGCCCAGGGCCAGAGGCCGGGCGAAGCCTCTCACTCAGCTGCCACCACCAAAGGCAGCGGGGGCAGGGCAAAGCGCGGCCGTGGGGGAGCTGCGGCATGGGCCCCGCACTGCCCCCATCTGGGACCGGGGCAACGCGGGGCCCACATTACCGCGGGTCCCGGGGTGATCGCCCCGTTCGCCCCCCCCAAGGGTGGCCCTGCCCCTCTGCTGCACCCCCATTGGTCTCCTGCCTGCCCACCAGCTCCCCTATCCTCTCATTCCCCCAACGCCTCTACCCCGCTCCTCTCAGCTCCCCTGCCCGCCAGCTTCCCAATCCCCCGACCCTTCCCCACCTAACTTCCAGCACCCCAAACCACCAGGCCCCTTCCCTGCTCCTCTAGCCCTCCTCAGTCACTTCCCTGCTCCTCTGCCCCCCCCCCCCCGACCCCTTCCCTGATCCTCCAGCCCCCTCGGACTCCTTCGCTGCCCGACTGCTGGCTCCCCAACCTACCCGGCCCCATCCCCGCTCCTCTGGCCCCCCTCAGCCACTTCTCTGCTCCTCTGCCCCCCACCCCACAGCTCCTTCCTGGCTCCCCTTACCTGGCCAGAGGCCCGGAGCTGCAGGGTGGCTGGCAGAGCCGCTCCTGAGCCAGGCCCCTTCCGCCTTGAGCCTGTTTTGTCTGAACATGCCCAAGGTGGGAGATTTGAAACTCCCCAGCCGGGCCGCAGCAGGATAGGGTGGAACAAGCGTTCTTCCCAAGTTTGTGGCTTTGCTGGGCCCCCTGGGTAGAACGCACCGGACTGCAGCATTCCACCTCATTTTTCTATTTTTAGGGGCCCCGGAACACTGGACCCTGGAAATTGTGGGCCCCGGAATGGCATTCCGGTGCGTTCCCCCTTAGTTTAACCCCTGGGGATAGTGTAGGTCCCTTACTGAATGGGGCAGGTATCCTCTTGGTGGATGATGCGGAAAAAGCTGATGTACTCAATGCTTTTTTTACTTCAGTCTTCAGAGGGAGGGCCAGCTGCCAGGCTACTACACTGAATAATGCAAAATGGAGAGAAGAAGAGCAGCCCTCGGTGATGGAAGGTCAGGTTAGGGACTACTTAAAGAAGTTGGAAGTGCACAAGTCTATGGGGCCAGATGAACTGCATCCGAGGGTGCTGAGGGAGTTGGTCAATGTGATTCCAGAGCTGCTGGCCATTATCTTTGAGAACTCATGGCGAACAGGGGAGGTCCCGGAAGATTGGAAAAAGGCAAATATAGTACCTATCTTCATGAAAGGGAAAAAGGAGGATCCAGAGAACTACAGACCAGTCAGCCTCACCTCAATCCCTGGAAAAATCATGGAGCAGGTCCTTAAAGAATCCATCCTGAAACACTTGGAGGAAAATAGAGCGATCAGGAACAGTCAGCATGGATTCACCAAGGGCAAATTGTGCCTGATCAACCTGATTGCCTTCTATGATGAGATGACTGGATTTGTGGATGCGGGAATAGCCGTTGACGTGATATACCTTGACTTTAGCAAGGCTTTTGATACGGTTTCCCACAGCATTCCCATCGGCAACTTAAGGAAGTATGGGTTGGATGAGTGGGCCATAAGGTGGATAGAAAACTGGCTAGATCAACGGGCTCAGCGGGTACGAATCAATGGCTCAATGTCTAGCTGGCAACCAGTAACGAGTGGAGTGCCCCAGGGGTCCGTCCTGGGGCTGGTTCTGTTCAACATCTTCATTAATGATCTGGATGATGCTTAGTAAGCATTCTCCCCAGCTTAGTAAATTCACAGATGAGACTAAACTGGGGAGAATGATAGACGCGCTGGAGGGCAGGGACAGGATTCAGGGAGATTTAGACACATTGGAACACTGAGCCAAAAGAAATCTCATGAGGTTCAACAAGGACAAGTGCAAAGTCCTGCACTTAGGACGGAAAATCCCATGCACCGCTACAGGCTGGGGACCGATCGGCTAAGTAGCAGCACTGTAGAAAAGGACCTGGGGGTTATGGTGGACGGGAAGCTGGATATGAGTCAACAATGTGCTCTTGTTGCCAAAAAGGCCAATGGCATATTGGGCTGCATCAGAAGGAGTGTTGCCAGCAGATCGAGGGATGTGATTATTCCCCTCTATTCGGCACTGGTGAGGCCACATCTGGGTATACTGTGTCCAGTTTTGGGCTGTCCACTACAGAAGGGATGTGGACAAATTAGAAAGAGTCCAGCGGAGGACATCGGAAATGATCAGGGGGCTGGGGCACATGACTTACGAGGAGAGACGGAAGGAACTAGGCTTATTTAGTCTGCAGAAGAGAAGACTGAGGGGGGATTTGATAGCAACCTTCAACTACTTGAAGGGTTGCTCCAAAGAGGAGGGAGCTAGGCTGTTCTTGGTAGTAACAGAGTACAGAACAAGGAGCAATGGTTTCAAGTTACAGCTGGGGAGGTCGAGGTTGGCTATTAGGAAAAGCTTTCTCAGTAGGAGGGTGGTGAAGCATTGGAATGGGTTATCTAGGGAGGTGGTGGAATCTCTGTCTTTGGAGATATTTAAGGTCTGGTTAGACAAAACCCTGGCTGGGGTGATTTAGTGGGAGTGGTCCTGCTTTTAGCAGGGGTTTGGACTAGATGACCTCATGAGGTCCCTTCCAGCTCTAAGATTCTATGAAATTTGAGAAGGGGAGCCACAGAAATGGGATAGAAAGAGAAGGAAAACCCATGGGGGCAAATGATGTGTGTGACAGGAAGGGGAAGGAAAAAATTCAAGGATTGGGTTTTGTTAATAAGGTCATATATATGTACTGAATATGCAGATTAGGGTACTAATTCATTTGCATGAATTCTCCAGTCTTTCAAACCTAGAGCCTTAAAATATATGATGCTGTAACTTTTTCAAGCAATGCTATGCATGTGGCTTGGGTAAGAGAGTGCTCACAGATCTCCAGAAATTAGTAATTTTTATGGGAACCCTGGAAATTTGACAATGGAAAAGGAGTAATGATATCATGTACTGAAAATGAATATGGAATTACAAGCATGACCTTAATTTGATCTATCTATAGAATACCTTTAGTAGTTTTCAAGGAATTAAACGTAGTCTATTTTAAATGGCCATCACATAGTCTGCCCCCACCATAACTCAGTGAGTGAAACATGGCAAGTTTCACTGGTCTGTTTATTTTAGCTGCTTCACATCGCTCTGATAACACAAACAGATGCAAAGTTTATGGCTGTTTTGCATCATCAAAGCCCTTCAAACAGCTGGAGTACATACCAGTGAGTCTGGCCAATAGTGCATACAAAATAATTCTTGGAAAGATACTCTTATGAATGATAAACTGTGTAAAACTCTTTTTTCCTGGCATTATTAATATAGTTATCAGATTGCAAATAAGACTGAACCAAATGCAGCAGCACTTTATGAAAATAGAGAGTATATATCAATGTATGTTGTGTATAATTGGTGCCATTTGAATTGATGAAGTACCACTAACTGAACTTTGTAAAATAATACTTTGCATATATATAAAGCCTTCCATCTGAGACCTCAGAACACTTTGCAAACATTAGTAAATTAACCCTCTCAATGCCCCTAAGAGGTAGAGAACTATTATTATATGTATTACTCAGGTGTGAAAGTTGAGGCACAAAGAGATAAAAGCCAAGTGCCAGAATTTATTGAGTTTGTGTACCTTAAAGTTAAGCATCTAAATCCATATTTAAATGCCAAACTTTTTTTTTTACTTTTATGGGAGCTGTGGGTTCTCATCATCTCTGGAAATCAAGCACATTATTTTCATGCTTTTATGGATATAAATGCCTACTTCGGTTTCAATGGCCTGCTCAAACTCATTAAGGAAGCATGTAGCAGTGTTGACAAAAGAAGCCAGAATGACCCTCAGTCTTCTGCTTTAACCAAAAGACCATTCTCTACTTAGGCCCTAGTTTGTTAACTTTTTCGCATTTTTGTGATAATTTTCCACCCCATAACAAATAAGAGGCTCCAATTTATCAAAAAGGGTATTGTATCCACCTCAGCAGATTAATCTGAACTAAGTACCTATTTCAGCCAGAAATGGACAGGGATCCAAACTTCACCAGAGTGTGAGGAAATTATGATCTGGAATCAGATCCCAGATTTGGACCATGTCTAGTTTTAACAGTATTGAAACATTACAACTGCCTAAAGATTATTCACTTTTTAAAAAATAAATGTTTGAAACCAAAATAAAATGCCAGGATAAACTGTGCGTCTCCTCACATCCTTTTTATTTGCCGTTGTTTTAATTATTGTGTCTATTGTAAATATAAAGGTTTGTCCATGACTGAGAACCTAGCGAGACTGAACATTTCATCACTTCCATTTCCCTCCTCAGACATTGATCCTGCAAGGAGCTCAGCATGTACTTACATGAAGCTCCACTGACTTTGGTAAAATATGGAGTCAGCCCGTATTGAGTTCCTTTTAGGATCAAAGCCTAAGAGAGAAACAGCAGGGAGTTGGGGCGTTACCATTTGGCAACAGACAAGGAGCAGAGAAACCTTGAGACCAGCATCTCCTCTCATTGGTATCAATTTTACCGTGGTGTTACTCCACTCACTTCAGTAGAGTGATCGCTCACTTACACCTGTAAGAAAATAATCCAGTCCTTAGATGGTTCGTGCTCTCTGGACAAGTCTTGGACTAGACTGGCAGAGGGGGATGAAGGTGAAATAAATACTGATAGAAACTGAGAGGGGAAAGTGTCAGATGGATCACTTTGAGAATAAGAGTTGCCACTAATTTACAGTGTGGTATTGGTGTCAGCCTCTGAAAAGAATGATCACCTACCCACCAGGGTGAAGATAAATGCTGCCATTCAAGAGATAGAGTGTGTATTTATGTAGGGAATTGAGGAATCAAAACAATGAGAGAGAGTGGATTATAAAAAATTGTAGAAGAGTAATATTACTTGGCAGGTTCATTTACACCATCAAATAAGCACGCAGTCAGCTACTACGTTTTTCACGGGAGCTAATGTCATCTGCATTGATCTGTGCTCAGTCTCTGATCAGTAAGTTAAGTCTGTATTTTCTTTCTGTCTTTTTTCCTCCCTCGCTCTCCTTCAAGACAATGCATTCTTTCCCTTGTTTCTCAATTAATTGTTTGAAAGAAGTATTTACTGAGCAAATGTGGAATGCATCGGAGTGCTTTGCAGAGCTGCCAAGAGGTCGAAGGTCTAGAGTAAAAATGATGTTGAAACAATAATTAATTAGCTGACATTCCCAAAGCAAATGTTCTAAGAGAGCGCCATTGTAAATCAAGACAACCGGCCAAATTGACAGGAAAATAAGTAATGAGGGAAAGGGATACAGGAGGAAAGAAAGAAGGAGACAGTCCTTAAGAGCAGAGGTTTTTTATTCGCACTTTGAAGAAAATTATCTCTTTCAGCCATTGTTCTAACTCCCAAATAAAATTCTTCTTCAGTAAATAATTTTAAGCTGCTGTCAGTGGGTAGACAACAAAATATTCCATCCTGCATATGTTTTATTTACTGCATGCAAAACTAATCAAAATACTTACAATATATTTATAGAACTTCTGGTCTGCTTTGCAGAACTCCTGGATTATGCAATATCACATAAACAGTAGGATTTCTTTGGGTACAAAGAGCTTAGAGATCTCCACCAGACCCTTTATGCAGTTGTAGTGATAGCTTTGATAGTTGTTTGGGTGAGAGGGATGAAGGTGAGTCAGTGAGCAAATCAGTTAGTTCTGTCTAAGGATCCTTCTTTCCTTTTTGATTAAACAATGTTAGAATGATGATAAAATGATGACAGAGGATATCCTACCTGGTTGTCACCTGATCTGTGTTATGGCTCATATGGCTCACCCTCATAAAAGTGATTGTTGCTTTTAGGTGCTATCAACCATCACCTTAACTTGTTTAAGGACCATATGCTCCTGACTATTTGTGTGGCACAGAAGGAAAGAACTGTTAGCAACTTACATGGTAATTCCCTGGTGTTAAGCAAATTACATTGGTCCATGCCACACACCTGAATTAGCCAGGCTGGTTTCATTATCCTACGATGAGTAAGTGGTTCTCACTTTTTTTTCAGTTTTGTAGGTGGTGATGCTTAGAAACAAATGATCCCATTGATTTTTTTCAAAGGGGATGTTGGAATTAAAACAAAAATGGGGAAAAAAAACAATTCAGCCATTGTAGCTATGAAGGATGAGATTTGCAAAACTGCCTTGGGAATTTGGACACTCAGCTCCCATTAACATTTATAATAGAAAATGTCATCCAAAGTCTCCATTTCTTTAGATGGGGGATGTGGGGGATCCTGCATTCTGTACTCAAACAAGACTCTTATTGAAGACAATGGGCATTTTGCATAGGTGAGCAGTGCAGGACTGGGCTCAGCTTGTTCTACCCATATGCTTGTAAGTTGCAGCATTCTCTTCATGGAAATCATAGCTTTTCCTATCAGTTTACCCACCCAGAAGCCTGTTTTTGCGCTGGTAAATATTCTACTCCTGTATTCGTTGTCACTCATGAATGTTCCGCTTCGTTCTATAGGTAAGCGGTGGTAGCAGTTCTCCCGGGACCTTGTGCTAATAGATTCACAAGGTTGACTTGTTTAAGTGGGATTTCACTGTATTACACAGAGGATTTTTTCCTAAGGATATGATTATTCCAGGACTGATTCTACTGCTGTGTTATGACCACTTTTGGCACCGTGCTTGCATGGCATGGGATTAGTCTGCTGGTACTGTATAAAGTGACTTAGACATGTTGTTTTACTTATTATCCTGTGGTATTGTAGATCACTTTACAAGGGCAACAGCTGCAGCCATTACTCCTGCAGTTATGTTGTAATTTGTATGTCAGACACATCTATAGGACGCAGGCTGCAGAAGGCTGATTCTTCTCACTTGTTAGTACGTAGTAAAAAAATCCTGCCTTCCAAATAAATGGCTTCTCCAGTGACTGGATCTGGATATGAACTCCATTGGACCTGCATAATATCACCAACACAGTAGCTCTCTGCCACCTGTTATGATAACTGGTGAGATATTTAATGTTTGCTGAGTACATTGAGAGCCTGATGCCTCTGAAAATTTCACTGATGTCACTGAAGGTTGTGGGTGCTTGGCCTATTTGAAAATCAGGCCCTTCTATCTGCTGCATGGGAGCATTGCTGCATTCTGAGACTACAGCGGGAGGGAACAGACAAGAGCTTTTGCTGATTCTCCAAAGGAGTCTGACACTCAGCCCCCATGACTGGAAGCACGGTGGGCAAGGGAGGCCTGTAGTTAACAATCTGGAACACTGAACCTCTCTCCACTGGCCCACAGTAAATCTATCCTGCCCCAAGGTAGCTGACAGCAGCATCCAAAATGCTGGCATACCCAGTGGATGCAGAAAACTACAGATACCCAGCAGTTATAAAAGGCCCAATGTGAGATATTTAAAGATTTTACTAGTAAATGAAAATTGTAGATGGTGGCACATGATTCACCACCAAGGCCTAGAAATGAGTGGCTAAAATGGGGGAGATCTCTAGGAATCCGAAAAAGACTCAAAGGTCTCCTCTTGGGGGGCGGGGACGCATTATTATTCCATCAGCACTAATTCCTAGATCAGATTCAAGGCAGCCTATTTGTCTTTCCCTGGGCGGAGAATAAGGCTGTCAGGAGGAGGAGAAGGTTTGACCTATTTGATCCTGTCTTTTAGCGACATTTGTGACAACAGAACAACCAGCAATGATTTTCTGGTGGGGTAAGGGGGGTTTTGGCTTAAGAGATCTAACAGCAGCATGGTAGGAAGTTATACAGGCTGACATTTTACAACAGCTTCCTCCCTCCTCCCCTCCCCTCCCCTCCCCTCCCTTGCTTTTCTTTGTTTGCTGTTGAGGAAGAACCAAGGAAGGGAGGGGGGAATCTAGACTGTTACCTGGCAGCAGCTGACATTTTTATGGTTTTTAATTAAATAACCCCCAGCCACATGAGCACACACAAGTCCCCTATAACTACCCCCACCACTTCTTCCTCCTCCTTCTCATCCTCATCAGAAAAATGGCATCCCCATTAAACCAGGATTCCAGGATTGGCCCTCCTACTTTAAGGCTGGTACACCTTTTGTATGGAAAAAGGACAGTACAGAGTAATGCAGTCTGGATCGCACCCTCCTCCCATTCTGTGGTCAAAGGGCAATAACAGAGAAATCTAATATGGATCTTTCTTTTTTTCTGCATTTGCTAGGCAAGAGTGAAAGCTGCTGTTTGTTCTTTCCTTAGGATCAATAGATGCATCTCTTAGCAGTTTATAAGTTCAGACACTCAGCCTGATTTATTTTTAGATCTGACAACCCCTTTGGCTACCACCGACCACGAAGATTTGTTGACACAACAGAGGACCATAACAGAATTGGATGGGATCACATCTATATAACTTTATTCTTTCCTTCATAAGAGGCATTGGAGAGTGGCTCACCACCTAGAGCACCCTCTCCCATGAAGGGCTCCATCTACCCCACTGTTCTGTGCATTCAGATCTAGTGAGTAGAGTCCTGCGCGGATACAAATATGTGGATCCGTATCCGATCTGCATCTGCAAGAAATGGCCTGTGGATATCCGCATTGTATCTGGATTTTCAGGGCTCACTAGTGAGGCAGTGCTGGCAGTGCCATGGGCAAGTGAATGACGATTAGCTTAGTGTTTCTCTTCTTCACCCTAGGACAATGTGACGAGCCCCTTTTCCTAGGTTATCTGGCTGCGTTAAGAACTTGACTGAGAATGACCTTGCTGGGGCTCAGTCACAATAGGGGCAAGCAACCGTGGACGTAACAACAAGAGAATGGGGCAAGCATGGTGTCAGCTCTGACAACTTTCCCATCTTTGTGAGCCAGATATGGAATTTTAGGTGGGCCTGTATTAACCCTGTGCTTCATAAGCCAGGGACCAGAATGACCTGGGTTGGGGAACAGCATGAGGGACTTTAAGACTTTTCCTTCTGCTGCAAATGATTGCCTGAATATCTCTGGATTCATCTACACTTCAAATGCTACAGCAGCCAAGCTTCAGCTGTGCTGCAGTGTAGACACATACTACAGCTACAGAAGAGGTTCTTCCATGGCCATAATGCAATAGTCCCCAACCTGTGACCACTGATGGTCCACAAGGATACTGCAGGTGGTCAGGGGAGATAATATAATAATAATATATTCCTGTGTACCTCTTATGTATCATAAGCCTCACTGGGCCCATCATTTGCATCATTCCTTCTGGTAGTTCCCACCAGGGCCCATAATTCCCCTGGTGTCTGATGGTCCTACTCCTTCCAAATTGATGAATAACCTCCACGTGAGGGGATGGAAAAATATGTTCATTCAACCATTTGGGGGAATTAATTCCTGGCATCCCGGTTATCACGTTTTGATGGTCTCTCAAAGAACAACAACATATTTTTAACTCTTTGCAACTGAGCTGGCATCCAGTTGTTATGGTAACTAAAGTTCTAAAAATAATGTAAAGAAAAGACCATCTTTAATTGATACCATGAGAAGTTGTTATGGTAACCAGAATTTTAAAAGTAACTAGGTTAAACTATACTTTTCATCCAGAGCTTTTCATAAACAAATTCTGATTAAAATATCAGGTTTAATTTAATCAGTTAATTAATGTCACTAAATGTCATTTACCTTGTAATTCTCATTTATATTCAGTGCAATATTATCTAACTTACTGAGTTCTAACTATTTTGCCATCAATCTGGTATTTTAGAAAGGAACAGCTTCATTTATTTTTGGGCATGGAGTAGGTAAAATTTAATTTGTTGCTTTTCTATCATGGGGACCAGGTTCTAATCTTGCTAGTGCTAGTGCAAATCACAGGTAACGTCACTGAAGACAACTTCGTTACACTGGTGTAAAAGTGTTGCAAGTGAGCTCAGAATCAGGTTCTGTGTTGCTATGGTTCAACTATCGCTTCATTGCAAGTTATCCTCAGATCCCTCCCCATGCTGGATCCATCCCTCTCTGTTTAGATTACTGGCTTTGTCTACACTTGCAAGTTAGGTGGACTTAAGGAGGCTTACGTCAACCTAACTTAGTCCCTGTACACACCAGGCTTTCATTAAGTCGACTTAAGAAATTCTTTAAGTCGACTTAATGAAAGGTCAGGTCGACTTAATAAGAACCGCCGGTTAGGTCGACCTAACTCTTAGAACGAGTCCTTAGGTCGACCTAAGCACGGTGTGGACTCTAAAGTCCACTTTATTAGGTCGACCTAAGGGCAGTTAGATCGACTTACTAAGTCCCCGTTCAGGGGAAGCACTTTGTTAAAGGATGTACATGATCTTGGAGGGGGTACCTCTGAAGAGCTTTGTTTGTATGAAGTGCCGCCTCATAGAACTGTTGGAGGAGAAAATCCTAGGGTTAGAGATGCAGGTGGAAACCCTGATTGAGTTTAGAAGGGGGTTTGAGCAATTGATGGAACAGATGAATGGGGAGGCTGGAGGAAAAAAGCCCAGACCTGCAGATGGAAGCAATAGTGACAAATTCTGAGGGGAGAATGCTGGATGAGGAAAGTGACCAGTGGAAGCATGTGGCTGTGAGAAGCCGGGAGAGGAAAGGACCAGCTAGTGAAGGAGAAATAGAGCTCAGAAAGAGGTTTGCGGGGTTAGCAAACAAAGAAGGAGCACAGCAGGTAGTTACTGAAGGTGGGAGTGCAAGGAAGAAGAGGAGAGCAGCTAGTCCTATACAAAGTGGAGATGAGCCAATGAAGATAAATAAGAGCCCTGGGAGGATTCAGGAGCAGATGCAGAGGATTACAAAGAGCAACTGTGGAAGTCATGACTTGCAGCCAGAAAGAACTGGGGATAAGCTGGAGAATCACATCGTTTTGAGGAAAAGGCAAGTCTATGTGGCTATGTCTACACTTACCAAAGTTAGTTTGAATTAGTTAATTCGAACTAACTAATTCAAACTAATTTTAGTTAGTTTGAATTAACTTAATTCGAACTAGCATGGCCCCACTAGAATGCTAGTTCGAACTAAGCAAGTGCCATGCATGGCACTTGCTTCATTTGAATTAGTCAGTTGCATTAAGCTCAATGTGCCGGTTAGGTCGAACTAAGCAGTTAGTTCGAACTAACATGGCCACATTGACTTAATTCGAACTAACTAGTTTGAATTAAGGGTTAGTTCGAAGTAAAATGAGGTTTTACTAATTCGAACTAACTTTTCCTTAATTCAGCTTAAGGAACTGCTTAAGTTGAATAAAGGAAACTCAAATGTAGACACAGAGTAAATTATGTCGACTTAAGCCTGTTTAAATTGACTTAATTTACAAGTGTAGATGCACCCTGTGATTGGGGATTCCCTGCTGAGAAGGACAGACAGGCCTATAACTAGAGCTGATCCAGAGAACAGGAGGGTGTGCTGCTTGTCTGGAGCAAAGATGCATGAAGTGGATCTAAGGCTGAAGAGGATCCTATGGGAGCAGGAAAGAATCCTTTGATTGTCCTTCATGTGGGTATAAATGATATAGCTAGATTCTTATTGGAACGTATCAAAGGAAACTATGCCAGGCTGGAGAGGACTTTCAAGGAACTAGAGGCTCAGGTAATCTTCAGTGGGATTCTGCCTGTCCCTAGAGGAGTACAATGTATGTGTGAGAAGATCCTGATGATCAACAGATGGCTCAGGCAGTGGTGTTATAAGGAGGGCTTTGGGATGTATGAGCACTGGGAGGTATTCATGGACATAAGACTGTTTGGTTGGGATAGACTTTACCTGAGTAGGGAGGGAAACAGACTTCTAGGAGGAAGGTTAGCTCAACTGATTAGGAGAGCTTTAAACTAGGGAGTCTGGGGAGATGGTTGGGAGATGCCCGGACAATCTCCATGCCTGATATTAGGATTGAGAGGAAGGAAAATGAAATAGGAAAGGACAAAGATGCGGGGGGTAGTATGGACGTTAGAAAGAAGGGAAGTGCAAATACTGGTCTGATGGGTGATGTTGGCAGTAGTACAACACTGCCACATTGGGTAAGGAATGTGAGTGAAGCCAAGCAGAAAAAACTAAAATGTTTGTATACTAATGCGAGAAGCCTAGGTAATAAAATGGAGAAACTGGAACTACTGGTAGTGGAAGTGAAACCAGATATTATAGGGATAACAGAAACATTGTGGAATAGTAGTCACGACTGGTGTACAGGTACTGAAGGCTATGTGCTCTTCAGGAAAGACAGATGTAATGGCGAAGGTGGGGGAGTGGCACTGTATGTCAATGATGCAATAGAATGTAAAGAAATTCAAAGTGATGGAATTAGTAAGACAGAGTCTATCTGGCTTAAAATCACATTGGAGAAGAAAGCTACTAGAGTTTCTTCTGGGATACTGCTTGGGGTGTGTTACAGACCACTGAGATCTGATTTGGACATGATAGAGACCTCTTTAAGGTCTTTAAGCAAGTAAACACTACTGGGAACTGTGTGGTTATGGGAGATTTTAATTTCCCAAATATAGAGTGGAGGACATGTGCCAGTGGCAATAAAAGGGCCCAGATTTTCTTGGATGTGATAGTGGACGAATTTCTCCATCAAACAGTTTCCGAACCAACGAGAGGAGATGCAATCTTAGATTTGGTATTGGTCCATAGTGATGACCTCATAAAGAAATTGGTTGTAGGGGACAACCTAGGTTCGAGTGACCACGAGCTAATCCAGTTCACACTGAATGGAAGGATAAACAAAAATAAATCTGTGACCAGAGTCTTTGGCTATGTCTACCCTTACAAAAGCTAGTTTGAATTAGTTAATTCGAACTAACTAATTCGAACTAATTTTAGTTAGTTCGAATTAACTTAATTCGAACTAGCATGGCCCCACTAGAATGCTAGTTCGAACTAGCCATGTCGTTGCAGGGCATTTGCTTAGTTCAAATTAGTCAGTTGCATGAAGGTCAATCTACCGATTATTTTGAACTAAGCAGTTAGTGTGAACTAATATGGCCACATTGACTTAATTCGAACCAGAGGCGTCGTTGTCGTCGGGCTGGCAGGGCGCCAGCCCCGGGTAGAAAATCCTGAGCCCCAAATCTATTTTCCCCAGCAGGCACATGCGCACCCAGGCGGAACGCTGTGTTCCGCCCAGGGGCCCTAGCAAAGCCACAGACTGCTGCTGCGGCCAGGCTGGGGAGATTCAAATCTCCCACTCTGAGCATGCTCAGACAGAGCGTGCTCAGGGTGGGAGGGGCCTGGCCCAGAAGCAGCTCTGCCGGCCGTCCCTGCAGCTCCGAGCCTCCGGCCAGGTAAGGGGGCTGGGAAGGGGCTGGAGGGAGGCCTGGAGAGGGGTGGAGGGGGCAAGGAGACTGGCTGGGTTAGAGGCCTGGAGAGGGGTGGAGGGGACAAGGAGACTGGCTGGGGGCTGGGTAGTGGTGGAGGGGACTATGCACGGCAGGAGTGGGGACTGGGTGGGGAGCTGGGGAGGGATGGACGGAGTTAGAGGCCTGGAGAAGGGTGGAGGGGACATGGGGACAAGGAGACTGGTGGGGGCTGGGGAGGGGTGGAGGGGATTATGGATGGCTGGAGGGGGACTAGGTGGGGGGCTGGAGAGGGATGGAGGAGATTGGGGGATGAGTGGGGGTTAGGGACAGAGGGGCCTGGGGAGTTGTGGAGGGGGTTTGGGGGCTGAAGGGGGGTGGAGTGAAGATGGGGGAAGCTGGGGAGTTAGGAGGGCTGGAGTGGGGATTTGGGGGCGGGGTGGGCTGGGGGCCAGAGCCCTGGATCTTTTTGCTATCCAGCAACGCCCCTGATTCGAACTAAGTATTTTGAATTAAGGGTTAGTTCAAACTAAGCGAATTTATTAGTTCGAATTAAGGAAGCCCTTAATTCAAAATAATGAAAGTCTAGGGTGGCCAAGGCTTAAGTTAGTTCGAATTAATGTTGAGGATGCTTGGAACCACTTCAAGTCAAAGTTGCAGGAACTGTCTGAAGCCTGCATTCCAAAGAAGGGGAAAAAAATTATAGGCAAGGTTTGTAAACCAAGTTGGATGAGTAAACATTTCAGACAGGCAATTAAGAGTAAGCACAAGGCCTACAAGGAGTAGAAGATGGGAGGGATAGGAAAGGAGGGCTACCTCTTGGAGGTCAGAACATGTAGATATCAAGGGAGGAAGGCCAAAAGCGAAGCAGAGTTAGACCTCGCAAAAGGAATTAAAACCAATAGTAAAAGGTTCTTTAGCTGTATAAATAGGAAGAAAACAAAGAAGGAAAAAGTAGGACTTCTAGACACTGAGGATGGGGTGGAGATCAAGTATGATCTACGCATGAATATCTAAATAAGTACTTTGCCTCTGTCTTTAATGAGGGTAATGGTGAGGTTGGGGATAGAGGTAGGGTAGCTAATGGGAATGAGACCGTGGAGGTGGAAATTACCATATCTGAGGTAGAAGCCAAGCTTGAGCTGCTTAATGGAACTAAATCGGGGGGTCCGGGTAATCTCCATCCAAGAATATTAAAGGAACTGGCACATGAAATTTCCAGCCCATTAGCAAGGATTTTTAATGTATCTATGAACACAGGGGTTGTACCTTATGACTGGAGAATTGCTAATGTAATTCCTATTTTCAAGAAAGGGAGTAAAAGTGATCCAGGTAACTACAGACATGTTAGTTTGACCTTGGTAGTATGCAAGGTCTTGGTGAAAATTTTGAAAGAGAAAGTACTTAAGGATATTGAGGTGAATGGTGACTGGGATAAAATACAGCATGGCTTTACAAAAGGTAGATCTTGCCAGACCAACCTGATCTCCTTTTTTGAGAAGATAACAGATTTTTTGGATAAAGGGAATGTGGTGGACCTAATTTACTTAGATTTCAGCAAGGCATTTGATATGGTTCCACATAGGGAATTATTAGTTAAATTAGAAAAGATGGGGATTAATATGAAAATAGAAAGGCGGATAAGGAACTGGTTAAAGGGGAGACTACAGAGGGTCATACTGAAAGGTGAACTGTCTACCTGGAAGGAAGTTACTAGCGGAGTTCCTCAAGGATCAGTCTTTGGACCAGTCTCATTCAGCCTTTGTATTACTGACCTTGGCATAAAAAGTGGGAATGTGCTAATTAAGTTTGCAGATGACACCAAGTTGGGAGGTATTGCCAGTACAGAGGAGGATCGGGATATCATACAGAAAGACCTGGATGACCTTGTAAATTGGAGTATTACGAATAGGATGAAATTTAATAACGGGAAGTGCAAGGTCATGCATTTAGGGACAAATAACAAGAATTTTTTTTTATAAGTTGGGGATGCATCAGTTGTAAGTGACGAAGGAGGAGAAGGACCTGGGCGTACTGGTTGATCACAGGATGACTATGAGTTGCCAATCTTATGCGGCTGTGAAAAAAGCTAATGCGGTCCTGGGGTGCATCAGAAGGGGTATTTCCAGTAAAGATAGGGAGGTGTTAGTACTGTTGTACAAGGTGCTGGTGAGACCTCATCTGGAATATTGCATGCAGTTCTGGTTCCCCATGTTTAAGAAAGATGAAGTCAAACTGGAACAGGTGAAAAGAAGGGCTACAAGGAGGATTCGCAGAATGGAAAACTTTCCCTATGAGAGGCGACTTAAAGAGCTTGGCTTGTTTAGTTTAACCAAAAGAAGGCTGAGGGGAGATATGATTGCTCTCTATAAATACATCAGAGGGATAAATACCAGGGAGGGAGAGGAATTACTTGAATACAGCACCAATGTGGACACAAGAACAAATGGATACAAACTGTCCATCAGGAAATTTAGGCTTGAAATTAGACACAGGTTTCTAACCATCAGAGGAATAAAGTTCTGGAATAGTCTACCAAGGGGAGCTGTGGGGGCAAAAACCATAGTTGCCTTCAAAACTGAGCCTGATAGATTTATGGAGGGGATGATATGGTGGGACAGCTTAGTTTGGCAATTGTCCATTTTTTACTACTGGTGATAGATATGCAGTGACCTGGGAAGGGGCATTAGATGGGGTGGGTTCTGAGTTATTACAGAGAATTTTTTCTTGACTGGCTGTTGTGACTTGCCCACATGCTCAGGGTTTAACTGATCGCCATATTTGGGGTCAGGAAGGAATTTTCCCCCAGGGCAGATTGGCTTGGGCGCTGGGGGTTTTGAGCTGGAGTGTTATTCCTAGCTTGAGGAGAAATACAAGTACTAACTCTGATCAAGCGAGCATGCTAAAAATAGAGTGGGGCCACAGCAGTGTGAGTAATGGGAAAGATGAGCTGACCCCCAGTACGTGACTAAGGTCTCAGACAGGTACATATTCAGGGCACATTAGCCCCCAGTGGCAGTTGTGCGGCCATGGGTATTCTATTTTCAGCATGCTAGCTTGATCAGAGCTGGCGTAAGTATATCTTCTTGAGCTGGAAATCAGACTCTTACCTTGAAGTGTAGATGTACCCTCTGTGTCATCTCTTCCTTGCTATCCCTGCCCCAGCTCAAAATTAACATGGCAAAATCCCCATGCACTCACCTTTTTAATCAAGCTTTCTTTCTCCCTTCCCTGTCATCAGTGGCAATCCCTCTTTCCTCTCTGTCCCTTATATAGGTGGTGACAGTTCCCCACACTGGGGTTGTATTTTTCTCTCCCAAGATTTGTACATTTCTCTTTTATCTTACTGCAAAAGACCCTTGTACAGGCACTGGTTATTTCTTTGCCTCAACTACAGCTGCCTCCTCCTTTCTGGAGTTCCTAGAGTTTACACTCTCACCTTGTCTGCTTCAATCTCTCCTACATGCTGCAACCAAAATCATGTCCTTTGCAAGCAACATCCAGCTCCGCTTCAAATCCCTTTCATGAGCTTCCTTTCACTTTCTGCATCCAATTTCAGCTTCTTGGCCCTGCTTTCCAGGCCCTATGCTACCCAGCTCCTGTTTATGTCTCAGTTCTTTCTTCATTTTTCACAGACTTGTGGAGTTTAAGGCCAGAAGGGACAATTTGGATTGTCTAGTCTGATCTCTGCACAACACAGACCACAGAATTTCCACCAGAAATTTCTCCATCAAGTCCATAACTTCTGATTGAACTATAACATTTATTTTACAAAGACATCCAGTCTTGATTTTAAAAGACTTCAAGTGATGGAGAGTCTACCTTGACCCAATGATTAGTTACATGCACTGTTAAAAAATTACATCTTATTTCTATTTTGAATTTGTTTGGGTACACCTTCCAGCCATTGGACCTCACTATGCTTTTCTTTGTTAGATTAACTGAATCCTCTGTTATCAGAAATCTTCTCTCCATGTTAGTACTTGCATATCATGATCAACTCAACTTACTAACTGGACTGAGCTTGTTAAGTCTCTCAGCGTAAGGTTGGTTTTCCAGAACTGAAATCCTTTGAGTTTTTTTTCTGCTTCCTTTCAAGTTTAGCATCTGTTTTGTAGGGTGGACATGGGAATTCTCATTAATAGACCATACAGAGGTAATATACCCTCACTATTACTAATATATTGCTCCTCTATCTCTGTATACATCCAAGGACTGCATTAGCCTTGTAAGGCACTGGGAAATCATGTTCAGCTGGTTATCCACCAAGACTCTCTGGTTATGTAAACACTTGAAAAGTTAGGTCGACTTTATGAAGTTGACTTAAAGTTGACCTTATTAAGTCAACTTAACAAAAGTTGACTTAACTTTTCAAGTGTAGATGTGGTCCCTTTTTGGCCTTAAGTTGACTTAAAAAGGTCCAACTAGGCACTACTCCACGTCTCCACTGGCTTAAGTCGACTTAATAAAGTAAGGTAATTAAGTTGACTTAATAAAGGAAGGTAAATTCTCTTGGAGAAACAAGAATTACATCGTATATCTGTATGCACAAAAAGGGCCAGGTCTCTAGATGCTTCCATAATACAAATAATACATCATAAATTCTTTGATTTCCCCTTTTTGCCATTCATATTATTCTAGGTGGCCTTTGGGTATTAAAAATGTAGATGGGGATTATCTATGACAGGCCTTACTCAGCTTCCAAATTGCAATGGGAGCAGTCAGGCCAATGATAACCCTTCTGAACAGCTCAGATAGAGCTAGGTGAAGAAAGGCAAATCAGTTTCATGGAGGATTTTGATATTGTGAAACTTGGTTTCATACCAATTAGAATGAAAACCAAGCATTTTGAAAAAGACTCCACAAAAGGGCATGGAGACTTAAGACCACGGTTCCAGGAATTCCTCCGTTGCCATCAACAGCTGTCTGGTTGCCACAGAGCCATGGACCCCAGAAGCTGTGGCTCTTGGATTCCATCAGAACATCAGCCAATGTGAATTGTCTCAGGAAACACTTCAATTGTGCCAAATCAGCACATTTTGACAAAATCTTTTTCTGTCTATATTTTTCTGACCAGCTCTGATCCCATATATACTGTCTGTGTTGCCCTAAGGAAAAATCTCTGTGTCCAGCAAGCATGGATGAGAGAATCCTGAAGTTAAATAAAGCATTTCCAGTTCTTATGATGAACTACCAATAAGACAAGCTACTCAACAAAAAGACGGGACCTTGTTGCAGTTTATTAATTTGTTATAAAGCATGAAATATGGCAATTTAAGGGAAATTAGAACTAATATAAAACATTTGTCTCTAGCCTGTTAAACAATAACATGGAACAGTACAACAGTCAATAAATACAGTGCAGTGAGATGAATTTAAATGAGGCTTAATGTAATACTGTGTAATCGCCCTTTTAAAAGAAGAGATTAGATATCAGATATTTACATATTTTCTTATCACAACACATTTACTAGATACCTAACTGATAGAGTGACATAAAAATAAGGTGAAAGGTAGATCACCTAATACAATCATTGCTTGCATTTATTATCATTTATTATTTGTATTGCTGTAATGCCTAGGAGCTCTGGTCATGAATGAGGACCCCATTGTTCTGTAGAAGCAGAACAAAAAACTTACCGTCTAAGTTGTCTGGTTTTTATTTCTCAAATATCATTGGCTATGTCTACACTTACTAAAATTAGTTCGAATTAGTTAATTCGAATGAACTAATTCAAACTAATTTTAGTTAGTTCAAATTAACTTAATTCAAACTAGAAAAAATTAGTTCGAACTAAGCAAGTGCCATTCATGGTACTTGCTTATTTCGAATTAGTGATTTACATTTACAATGGGCCGGTTAGTTCGAACTAAGCAATTAGTTTGAACTAACATGGCCACATCAGTTAATTCAAACTAACTAGTTTGAATTAACCCTTAGTTTGAATAGGCCATTCGAACTTATTAGTTCGAATTCAGGAAGCCTTTAATTAGAACTAATTAAAGCCTAGTGTAGCCATGGCTTTAGTTAGTTCGAATTAAGGTTCCTTAATTCGAACTAACTTGCCAGTGTAGACATAGCCATTCTGTTCTATGGAACTAGAGCCAAGGGGGAAGTGATTTTTCCTCTGTGATTTTCTTTTTAAATTTTGTCTACATTTTTCTTTGAAAATTTCCAGCTAGTTTAATTTTAATGTAATTTTTGTTTAAAAGTTCAATTTAACCATGTAAAATATTACAGTGTCCTGGCTTGCATTGCTTTTACATCCAAAACTGTCTGGGCAGTCAAGGGAAGCGGGGTTCTGATTCTAGGCACAGCCTGGAATAAGTCGTCTACACTTGTTAAGTTAAGTCAACTCTGTTAAGTTGACTTCACAAGGTCAACTTTAAGTCGACTTTGGTAAGTTGACTTAACGGAGTGTCTACACTTAAAGTCGACTTAAGTCGACCTTGTTAAGTCAACTTAACAGAACCTGTAGTGTAGACATACCCGACGACACTGGCTTTAAGTCAACTTAAGTTGATTTAATAAGGTCGACTTAAGCCTTAAGTCGACCTTCAGAGGTGGTGTTATTAAGTCGAGTTAAGGAAGCTCTTAAGTCGACTTAACAGGTGCCCAGTGTGGACGCAGAGTTCTGTATGTCAACTTAAGCGTCCTTATGTAGACTGAAGGCGCCAGTGTAGACGCACCCATAGGCTATGTCTACACTTGTAAAGTTAAGTTGACTCTGTTAAGTTGACTTAACAAGGTCAACTTTAAGTTGACTTAAAGTCGACCTTGTTAAGTCAATTTAACAGTAGACTTAGCCGTCCACACTGGCTTTAAGTCGACTTAATAAGGTTGACTTAGCGCTATTCCCCATCCACACTGGCTTTGTCGACTTAAGAAGTCGACTTAAGGCTTAAGTCGACCTTCAGAGGTGGTGTTAAGTCAACTTAAGGAAGAGCTTAAATTGACTTAATAAAAGCCCAGTGTGGACGTGGCTTTGTGTAGGTCGACTTAAGCGTCCTTAAGTCGACCTAAGTTGCCAGTGTAGATGCCCCCATAGTGTGTAAACCTCACTACTCCAGCAGTATCCCTGAGAGGCCCTTGTGATTCAGGGATACACACCTCTAGGTCACAGTTCTTTGCCCTTTGCTTTGGTTTGTCATTTGCTGTTGTTCCACACCAGGCAAATGATGATAACCTATGCTAGCTCAGATGCACTGGTTGGAGACTGGAGCATGGTGGAGCTAAGGCAGTACCTGTTCCTCACCCAGTCTGCTCCAGGTGCTCTAGGAGGCTATGTCTACACTTGCACTTTTAAGTCGACTTTAACTAAGTCGACTTAAAGTTGACTTAGTTAAGTCGACTTAGTGTGTCTACACTTAAAATTAAAGTCGACTTAAAGGGGAACTTACAAAGTCAACCTAGAGCGTCCACACTGGATGCTCTAGGTCGACTTTGTGGGGCTAGGGAGACCTTGGGCAGGTCCACGGTGGCGGGGGGGGGGGCACCCCCTGTGTGCAATGGGGCAAAGGGAGACAGGGACCCTGGCAGGGCAGATCCCTGTGTGTGATGCTGTCTAGATTTAGGGAAGCATTTATGATATTATTTTCAATGGATATCTCATAAATGCTATAATCCATAGGAACTAAGTCATGTTTGGTATCAATAGAAAGGTAGTAATTTGCTGGGAATTATTATATAGTTTATGTCTAGGAATTCTATTTCGATTAGAAGTTAGGAATTTGATGTTATATCCATACTTTAACTTGTGTCATTCTGGAGGAATGCTTTAGACGGGAAGGTGTGAACAACCATTGTCTCCTTAATGTTTAGGAATTTTCCAGGTAGAATGGTCCCAGGGAATATCCTGATGAGCCATTAAGGACATAAAGAATACAACCATTGTGTCCTTAATGGCTCATCAGTTTGCTCCCTGGGACCATATCACCTGGCAGATTCCTTAACATTAAGGAGACAATGGTTGTTCACACCCTCCCGCCTAAGGCATTCCTCCAGAATGACACAAGTTAAAGTATGGATATAACATCAAATTCCTAACTTCTAATCAAAATAGAATTCCTAGACATAAACTATATAATCATTCCCAGCAAATTACTACCTTTCTATTGATACCAAACATGCCATAGTTCCTATGGATTATAGCATTTATGAGATATCCATTGAAAATAATATCATAAATGCTTCCCTAAATCCAGACAGTGTCACACCCTGCCCACATGCCCTGCCCTTTTGGGGGCATGCCAGGCTCCCCCTGTGCCCCCCCCGGCAGGGAGGGCATTGGTGTAGTCCTGGGGTAGCCCTAAGTCAACTTAGGGCTACCCCAGGGCTACACTGGCTTAATTCGACTTTAAAAAGTCGAATTAAGCCTTAGGTCAAGTAGAAAGGTGGCTTAATAAAGTCGACTTAATTTTCATTAAGTCGACTTTATTTTGCTTAAGTCGACTTAAGCAAAGTGTAGTGTAGACGCAGGGCAAAGTAAGTCAACTTAAGCCAAGCTTAAGTCGACTTAATTTACCAGTGTAGACGCAGCCGGAGTGAGTAAGCCAGCACAAAGCATGTGCCTGGACTCAGGGTCAGCTTGCAGAGGTCTAACGGGATTCTAGCTCCAATATACCAGTGTTGTCATTGAAATCCCAATCCAGTTCGGAGGAGGTTGGGCCCAGCATCATTTAGTTACAGTCCATAGGGCCTTTGCTCTCCTGTTTGCTTGTAGTTGCTTATAGAGCTCTACTGTTCATGAATAGTGAGACATCTAAATTTGAAGAGAATTGTAAAATGGAAATAACAACCCCAGTTTTGCCATCCTTGCTTAGGTCAAGTAGTACTGCACTCCTCAAATAGTCTGTCAGTGCTGGCTCAGTGCTCAGCAGGATTGCAACATCTGTTGAGGGGTTAGCAGCACAGCAGCTTCTGTGGATATGAAGTCAGGAGAGAAATTACCTTGATCCATTGCCTTCACTATGAAAGAAATAGCTACCTGCCTAGGTAAGGGCTGTCCCTGACACCATGACCAGCAATAGTTACTGTTCATGGATAAGTGGGTAAATGTTAGAAATGAAAGGAAGAGTCAACATCACAACATTCCAGATGTTCCTGTCTGAGCATCAGTAATTGAATTTCACTGAGTGCTGGAGGGAACACAGATGTGCCTCTCCTGGGCATAGTAAGAGAACAGAAGATAAGTAAATTAACAAACAGATTTCATTTTAGACTCATCAAAAGATGCTGTCAGCAATTTGAAATGGTAAATGGGACGTAAGATGGAGGTTATGCTAGACCACATCACTGCTCCAGAAAGTCCATTTTCTTTCTTCCAGCAGTAGCCAGTACCTGAGTAACTCCCTTAAAATGCACCTAATATGCCCTAAAGCAGAGACCAGAGGAATAAAGGGGCAAGGGTCTAATCTTACTCTCGGGTCAATGAGGCTATATCTACACTTGTAGAGGCTAGGTGGACCTGGGAGTGGTGCATGGTGGGAAGGGGGGCACCCCAGGCACCCCTCCAAAAGTGCCAGGGAGCTCAGCATCTTCCCCGTTGTACTAGGGTACATGGGGGTAAGCAGGACAGGGACAGGGGCATGGTATAGGAGCGGGATGGGCAGAGCTGTGTCCTGCCCTGTGGGTGGGCATGCCAGGCTCTGGCTGTGCCAGCCACCCTGGCAGGGAGATCAGTGGCAGAGCCCTTGCAGCCCTTTAAGTCAACTTTAAGTCGATTTAGGGCTACTCTGCATCTACACTATCTTAAGTCAACTTAATAAAGTCGACTTAAGCAGTAAGTCGAATTAAAGGCAGGTCTTAATAAGTCGACTTACTTTTTCCTTAAGTCGACTTAAGCAGCAGCTTCAGTTGACTTAAGGAAACTCTAGTGTAGACGCAGAGTAAATTAAGTCGACTTAAGCCTGCTTAAGTTGACTTAATTTACCAGTGTAGACACACCCTGAGTGTCTTTTCATCAACTTCAGCAAGAACTGGATTAGGCCTTAAGTAAGAAGTGTGTCTACAAATGATCTCTTCATGCTCCCGCTCTGTAAACACATTCCCCTGATTCCAGGTGAGGTAATGGGTAGCTCCTTGACAAATGTCCACATTTTCTCTTTCTTCTTCTTGGTCACCTGACTCTGAAAGAAGCTTACCATACAGAGCCTCAGACTCAACAGTTTCTGTTCCCAGTGCGCTCAGCTCTGCCACTGGCACACCTGCAAAAATCTGAAGAAAAAAATGGGTTTGTTTGAAACCCAACCTGATTTTTTTCCTATTTTTCTTGCCAAAATAACAGAAAAATACCCCTCATTTGGGATCCAATGGCATGTTTTTAATGTCATTTTGAAACTGATCAGTTTGAAACAAAATGTCAAAGTACGTCGTTGAAATGAGCCGTTTTTGACTTTTTTTCCCTTCCAGTTTCCCCCTCGTCTTGATTCATCCCAGACTATCCACCCAAATTCAACCCAAACTCACAAAGTTTCCATTGCCCTACAACTGCATTTTTTGGCAGAATTGCTATTTAACTGAACATTTTTGCCTCCTTCCTCCTCCCCTTAAAGGGAACCCCCAGGAGAGGAGGCTCAATGAAAATCAAAAAGAAATTAAAGGAGAGTGTAGAGGGTAGGGCTTACGTCACAGCACTCTCCTCCTTGACCTGGGATTGCTGTCCCCAAGCCATCATCCCTCACTTCCAGGGAAACTTCCTGGTACCCCCTCACAGAATCCTAGGAACAGTTCCCAGAAGTTGTTGTGGGTTATTCTCTTTTATTTCAAACCTCCTTAACAAAACATCATCCAAAATTTCACTGACACTTCCCACAGTATCTGTACCAGTTAAGTAGGCCCTTCCCCAAGTCTATCCCTCATCCCCCTAAGTTCATCCACCTAAACTTTCCTAGCTTTTACCTCCGAGCCATTGTGATTACAGGACATTCCACAATCTCTCTTCTGTTCATTTGTTGCTTGAAAACAGTTCCCCTCTGCTTCCGCTGTAGTCCATGAGGTGCAGGGTAGGGTCAGTAGATCTTTGGCTTTTTGGCTGGTGTTGCAGTCCTCCCCTCCATATCCTACTACCTTCTTTTATGAGCATCAGCCACTGGTCCTGTCCCTGGGTGCAGTGGGTGGGGCTAATCAGGCAGCCAACCAATTAACTGCTGGCCTCTAACCCCAGGAGACTGGTATTCCTTATACCCTCTCAGAGAGAAGAAAGAGGATAGAGGCGAGGGCGAAATGGATGACTAAGAAGGACAGTGTGTATATAGGGGATGGTGTGCAACTGCTAAATGTTCAGCAGGGTAGCTTTGCCAGCAGTGGTTGGGGATGACTGGTTTACAGCTTGCTATATGAGAGCCAGCTACCCTTTGCATACAAATACTACCAAATTAGATAGATAAGCCCCAAGAATAAAAATAATGGGAAGACAGGAGAACGTCAGTCCATTTTTTAAAAAAACGACAGGTGAGTAACCAGTTCCTCTAAAGCAAAGACTGAAAACCCTCATTCCTGTGAGTCCATGCTCCTGCAAGTAGCCCCCAGGACACACGATACTCCTACAGGTGGAAGCAACCCCATTACAGCCAATGGACTACTGGCATGAGTAAGGGTCAGCAAGATCAGATTCACAGCCAATAGCTGCCAAGGCACCGAGGGCTTGATTCTACACTGCACTGGTAAACTACCTTTTGAGGCCTCTTTACACTGCCAGAATGGTGCAAAAGGGCATTAGAATCAATTAGAATAAGGCCACGTGTACACTACACAGCTCTGTTGGTCAGGTGATGAAAAATATCCCACAACCCCTAGCTGACAAAATCCACAGTGTGGATTCAACCATGCCGACAGAAGAGCACTTTTGCCAGCATAGCTAGTGTCATTAGGAGCCATAGTGTTCTGCACTTACTGGACTCCAACTTCAGTGGGTGTACACTGCACCTATGCCTGGTGGCTCTGCCCGGTTAGCGCTGCTGCAAAAGGTTTATAGCATAGACAAAGTGACTGTCTACACATGGAGTTAGTGATTGTCTACACATGGAGTTAATCGGGAATAGTTCATTCACTTTAAAGGCACACCCTACTTTACTCTGGAAGAACTTCCAGGTATAGACCAGCTCTAAGGCCCTGAGAGTGACAGTAATGTAACCATCAGAAAGGCAAAAGTTTTAAAAAAGAAATCTGAATGTTTTTAGAATCTCTGACCTGCCTCCAGGGCATGTGCACATGTGGCTGTCCGTGTTCTCCTTTCAGCCCCTATGATGTGACCTGGATCAATGGCAGTTCCAGACCAGAAGGAACTATAGGAGGCTGGCTTCAGCAAGACTACTTCCCCTTTAATTGCTATTTATAGTGAGGAAGAAGGCTTGGAGAATCAGGCCTTCCATTTATAGGAAAGGAGAGACTACATGCAGTATAGACCCACAGCACATGGTATAGTGAGACTAGTCATGTTGTTAGTGCTAATTGGCTTGAATGAGGATAGCAGAAACAAGCCCTCAAGCTGGCTGAATCTCGAAGCACAGCTGAGCAGTGTGTGTGAAAGTCTTAAGGTGCCGTGCCTGTAAGGATCTTAGACATGTCGATGGTCACATATGTAGCAGAGAGGAGGCAGTGTCGCCTAGTGGGCAGAACAGGAGACTGAGATTCTGGGTTCTACTCCTCATTTACTGAATGGTTTTGGTAAAGTCACGTCATGGTTTTGTGCCTCAGTTTCCCCATCAGTACAATGGGGATAATAATATTCCTTTGTTAAGTGCTTTGAGATCTACTGAGGAAAAGTGCTACATAAGAGTTATTGTTGATGGATATTTGAAATATCTATTGATGAAGGTGTTGTATGTCTTGCTCAAAGACTTCCATTCTTGGATATAAGTCAGGGAGATATACCGGTGATGCGACTGAGATATAACATAATTGAGATATGCTTAAAAATGAGGTGGCTGTCCCTTTATTTCAATTTTGACTTATTATACCCTTGGTTTCTCAAAATCCGGCTCTACGAATTCATGGGTCTCAAGTCTGGAAAGCCTTGGTTAGTTCCAGTCCTTGGTCACGAAATGCTGGAGAAGCCCTGGAGCGTATATTAACATGGCAGTGGTTCCTTCTCTTTCCTTGCTTTATAGAGTGAGGCTGCTGGAGTTCTTAGACTCACATCTGCCTCAGCTCTGAGCCTGTGGCTGGTCTGTTGAATGTAAACTGTCAAATCAGCCTCCTCCTGGGTTCTCAGCCTTGAGGTTGTTATTCCCATATTGCCTTGCACATATTGCTAAATGGGAGCAGGTTCCCAGCTGCATCCTGCTCTGATGGGAAGGCAGTCCTGAGAAGGTGGCCCTGCAATGAAAAAGGTTGAGAACTACTAACCTACATCAAGCTCTGGTTGTGCTCTGGTCTAACATCTGGTGAGGTGGGGTCAGCAAATTAAGATCACTTTTTACAAGATCCATTTTCTCTGTGTGCCCAGGTGTCTGACTCCCACTATTACTCCAAGGACCTGCATACCAGTTACCTCATATACTTACTGTAAGCACAGAACAATTCTACTTATTGTTATATAGTGTTCTTGACAGAAAACCCATTAAATGCTTGAGAGTGATACTCAGTATATAAAAGTATGTGTGAGTGCACATGAGAGCGTGCAGCCTGCTGCTCGTGAGACACAGCACAGTTCCCAGCTGGAACTCATACATAGATCAGTCTCATTTTCAGTGTTCACTAGGTGGATGAAGAGAAAGTCCTTACTTTGAGTCACTGTCTTCAAATGTAAGAGGATAAAAAGACCATATTTCTAGACATGTGATAAATGAATCCATGGGAGATACAGAGTCTTACAAATATGGGGCAGTACATGTTGACCCATCGTACTGCTTTGCTCATCAGCCTGGGCCATTTTGGCTACTTTCATGAGTGGTTGTGTTACATTTGCTGAGGGAAATAGAACTGATCTTTCCAAGGTGATGCCTTGGCCCAATTGCAGGTACTACACACAAGCAACTTCCTTTAATGTTTCTGACTTCAGACAAAAAATTGAGATCAGGAAATAAATTATATATATATATCATCTAGTTTCTACAACCATAGCTAATAGGAAAAATATGGGGAAAGGGAGTTTGTTTTCAAAAGTTCAAATCATTTAACTGTTTGACTAAACTGTATTTTAAAATATAATAAGCGTTGCCAACTCTTATGATTTTTATCTTGAGCCAATCAAAAGTGAGCAGAATTTGGCTCTAATTGTCTAGCTGAGAATTCCCCGGTGTTGGGGGTGCTCTCATTTAGTGTAAAGCAAGGTAGCTGGTTCCTACAGCCACTGGCCATCTGTCCAGAGAGCACAGGACATGCTCCTCTGTGTGACTGGGAGAGCCTGTCATGGCATGGGTCAGAGGAGCAGAAGCAAGGTAGGAAATGGCAATTCTCAAACCCTGTGTAGTGCCTGACTCAGCCTTCCTAACTATATTACTCAAAGGGTTTGAGAGAATTGGGGTGAAATCTTGGCTCAGTGACAAAACTCCCAATGACTTCAACAGAGCCAGCCACAATTCCACTCTTTTGAGCTTCAAAAAATGTTCAAGACACAAAAAGCAAAATTTTCCAGACTCACTGCCTATACCACAACTGTAAAAGGTTCAAATGTTGCATGCTTAAACCCATGTGGGTTTTTTTATGCAACCAGTCCACATGAATATTTTGCAGAAGCAACATCAGTGACTAGTTTAGAAAGTATAGGCCCAAAAGTCTTTGGTTACCTCTTAGTCATCTGTATCACCAACAGCCTGATCTAATTTTTTTTTTTGTAATACCCAGCCATGAAGAAAAATATAGTTAGTTGGTCCTTATTTTCATGTAAGCATGATAGAATGTTTCAATTTAAAATAATACTAATAATTAATAATAATTAATAAGGTAGAACCTCACTAATTTGCCCTAATGTAAACCACACATTTTATAACCCACACTGACAAAGAGTTCTTTCTCAGCTGTTTTAACAAGCAGATGCTGTAGTGAGGTCTCATCACTAAGTTTTCATGATATTTATAAAGTAGATGCAGAACAAAGGTACTAGTTCTATGAAGCAGTACCACAAATAACATAAATATGAGTATAGTTACTTGTTTCTGGTAAGGGAGTTCCCAAAGGTTCTGATCAAGAAGCGAGCCACAATAGACTACTACATGGTCCCTGCGTCAAGGACCTTATGATATAAGGGCCTGATCCTGCAAGCTGTTTGGTGTGACTGGACCCACAAAAGCCAGAGGGGATGGGCAGGTCAGGTGCAAGGGTCCAGGTGCATAGCCCCTTTCTTTTGTTCTGGGTTTGCACAGTGCCTAGCACAATGGGTCCTTGGTTCATCACAGGGGCTCCTGTGTTCCAGTACAGTACACACTCCTAACAATAGCTTGCAGGATTAGGGCTTAATTGAAGACAAGTTGCATAAGTGAGCATAACGCACAACAAGGGAAGAGCGGGGAAAGACGGCGAAGGAATCAGTAATAGTATTATGCAGTTACCTTGGACCGCAACAAGCACAGCACCAAGGCTTAGAATTACTTACATGTTAAGTATTTTTGGGTGCATCTACACTTAAAAATTAAGTCGAATTAAGGAGGCTTACGTCGACTTAATTTACTCTGCATCTACACTGGGCTTTCCTTAATTTGACTTAAGCTGCTCCTTAAGTCTAATTAAGGAAAAGTTAGTTTGAATTAATAACACCTCATTTAATTCGAACTAGCGCTTAAGTCGACTTTATTAAGTCGACTTAAGCCAGTGGAGACGCAGAGTAGTGCCTAGTTGGACCTTTTTAAATCGACTTAAAATGTTAAGTTGACTTAATAAGGCCAAAAAGGGGCCACGTCAACACTTGAAAAGTTAAGTCGATTTTTGTTAAGTCAACTTAATAAGGTCCACTTTAAGTCGACTGAAAGTCGACCGTATTAAGTTGACTTCATAAAGCCGACCTAACCTTTCAAGTGTAGACATAGCCTTTCAGTTTTCATTCTGAAAAACCCCTATGAAATCATAACCCCATGTGCTTCCTTAACTTCCCTTGTCCTACCTGGAAAAAGAGATCCAGGTCTCCCTGTCTGCTATTGTTATAGTAATTTGCTTCCCCCTTCTGCACCACATACCCATTGCTCCTGCCATATAGCTTTGTTAGTTCCTTTGCAAAATGTGAACTACCCCTACAATATTAGATGATGGGGCTTCCTCCCTCTATATAATCCCCTGTGATGGGGTGTACAAACTTCTCACTGACTGCAAAGAGTTAAAGAGCAGTTCTGGCTTCAGGTGCTCCTCGGCCCTTGCTGAGCATGCTGCAATTGGAAGGGTGGCTTAAAAGGGAGCCAGTTAGCTCAGTTGGAGGTGGCTAGGGCAGGGTGAAGGAGTTGGTCTGAGTGTGGTGGAGGAGGAGGAGGAGGACATAGCTGGTTCCAGAGTGGGAAAAGGAAGGTTGGTGAGTGGCAATCCTTTGTGCTGGAGCTGTGTAGGCAGCCCCGAAGATACTGCTTGCAAGGACAAACTGCAATCTGCTGTAGGAAAGAGGTGGATAGCAAGTAACCCAAAGAGGTTGACTTGAGGCATCCCAGCATAGAAGATGCTGGATGGGCCTCAAAAGGCCCTGGGGTCAGAACCCAGTAGAGCAGGAGAGGCCAGGTTTCCCTATCTTTTCTACTGCAATTGCTAGGTGAGGTGACTGCTGGGAACTGCAGCCACTAGGAGGTGAATGATGAACCTTTTCACACCCCACTTCCCAGTGGGGTGGCTGCTTTAAAGGCTACTGGTGCCCAGGAAGTTTACTAGGCTACTGGCAGGTGCAGGAAAGTAGAGAGGTCATTCATCACTCATGGGAGCGTACCCTCTCATATCACTGCAGTCTAAAGCTGTGATAGTGCCATTGGGGTGGAGCTATCCCCCAGAGCCTCTACCAGGTGCTGTGTCCCTACCCTCAGCCCATGGTGTGCCTCTTTGAGGCCATGCGCATTAGATGGGTGGCTTCTGTCCCAGCTGCATTGGTGCAGGTTTATTGGCAAGCCAAGCAGGGACAATCTGACTTGTGATGGGGCACCCTTGCTTTCTTATCTCTCGCTCACTAACCCGCGAGGCTGTGTAATTCTCAATGGGCCTCAGTCTTTAGTGTGAAATAGCCAGGGTTTGCTCTAACAGCTTTCTAGTGCCCTTTAATTTCCCTTTCCCCTGGCTGATAATTGGGAAGTGAATAATACACAGCCTGGGGAGGAAGGTAGCAGAGGGTTGGGTCTAATCAGCATCTCTACACATGTCTAGTTAGCTGAATCTAATTCTGCATCAGGTAATATTTCTGTTTTGAGCCATCTAATTACAGACATATTCAGAGGCTGGAGTGTACAGCCAAAGTGATTGGAAAAATTGAGTATAATGTGCTGGTTCCTCCCCCACGCCCTTCGATAAATTAACAGTGAAGACCTTTTAAAGGATGCTTCATTTAGGCACTCATTATCAGAAATATTCCACATGCTAGAATCAGGACCTGAGTGCAGTTACATGGCTGGGATAACTCCCACTGCTGGATCGATGCCTGGCAGGGTTCCACTGCAAATAAGCTTATACCGGCATTGTAGCCCACTACTGTTCGCGCTCGACATCATTAATGCACTGTATGAGCACAACTGGAGGAACCAATGAGGGAGGGGAAGAAGGGGTAAGATGAAGGGCTATTTTGCCTGGCCTCCCCTCCTACAACACCATGCTGGGATTAAAAGACATTTAAGAATGTAGGGGGAAGAAAAAAAGGAAATGAGCTGGAATTATGTATTGCCTGTCTTCTTTTATTTTCCTGTGCATTTAAGTGGTGGGGGAAGGGGAACTGTGGTTTAGGATATCATTCTGTATGTGGTTTGCAATACATTTTTAAGAGAAAAGTTTTAAAAGGAGAACACTGAGCAGATGGAGAAGTGACATGCCATTTATCCAGGTTTTGTTAAGTAATGAATTAGATTCCTTGGTGATCAATCTCTCCCCTTCAATTAACTGCAATAAATTTCTCATAAAATATTCTAAACAATGCTGGACTTTCCTCTTGCCTTACATTATTTATGTGCCATGTTTATTATACTTGCCCTTAAAGCAACTTTATATATTGTGTCTTATTTCTCAGCCAGGAAAACAAGTTGCAAAGTTATCTCAATGGAATGCTAGCTCTGCTACCTGTCTTGTAACACACACGCATACTGCCCCTTAGAGGTGACATCCTGCCATGACCACTGGAAAAATCAGATCTCTTACCATACATGTTGACTATGATGTGTTTATGCCATTCTGATCATCTGGGTAGTTTATTAGAACTAGGGTCTGCTATTCTGTACTTAGGAGAGTTCATATTCTGATCTTAGGTACACCTGTGTAAATGTGGGCTAACTTTATTGATTTCAGTAGAGGTACTCCATATTTACAGTGGTGTTTCTGATTAGAGAATCCTGTCTTAAGTTTGTTACCTGAATCTGCTGTCACATAAAGATTAAAGAATCACAGCTCTAACTGCAGTGGACTTCCAGGTGGTGCTGGACATAACCACTACTGGACTACAAGAAATCCCAGGGCGACTTCAGTTGAATTGACATATTGCCATCCTCCTGAACAAATGAGCATGGAAATGATGAGAGAGGAAACAGCAGGCGAACACTGTTACTTCATCAACTGCTATAACAACCAACAACACCATTATGACTCTGCTTTTCTTCTCACTGGGGACTCTGCCTCGGCAAAGTGATGGGTATCTTCCTGGAATGTAAGACAATGACAACCCAGCCAGACCTCGGCCACCCCAAGGGAGGTGATCTCATGTCAAGCTCTCCTCTGTCTCATGCTCTGATGAAATAAAAGGAAAAAAAAAACCCAACCCTCGGTCTCATTCTTTTCATCAGCCAGCTGTCTGAGACCTCACAAGCTAGAAGCAGGCACAGACACAGAAGGAGCGAGTAATCGAGGATCAGAAAAAACTTTCTCGTTTATGTCTTTCTGATCTGGCAATTTCCCTAGCTAAGGCTTTGCATTAAATAAAGCAACGTGCACATTTCAAAGTGGGGAATGAGCAGGAAGAGGCAAAGCCGTCATGTAAACACACTGGTAATTGAGACATTTAATTTAAAGAGGGAAGACGTAGGCGCACACAGGAGCTCCTGGACTCTAAAGAATTGTGAGCTGCTCAACCATCTAGAACTAGTGCAGTATTAAGTCACAGACTTTGAAATCCTAGCTTGTCCTCTTGCTCTCATGCCAGCAGGATCAGGAGTTCTGTAGAATAAGTGGATCTGAGGCCATAATTTTCAGTGAATAAATTATTCAGCATTTTTTTTTTGCTCATTTCTGGGCACAGTTTTCTTGAATCTATTAGTCATCCCAAATTATTGGCCAAATCATTTCTGTGAATAATTTGAGGCCTGTGTCTCTATTATGAGCAGCTCAGTGGAAATACTTGATGTTTCAAGACAGAAAATGTGGGTTGAGCTTATGGATGGCATGGTACGGTTCTGGTCCCTGATGGAGTAACAGAAGCAGGATGCCAGTGCAACTAGTTGTGATTGGAAATAAAATAATCAACACCTCAACTCTATTGTCCAATATTGACTGACTCCACAAATAGTGCTGCCAGGAAATGTACTGGGATAAAGGGCCGACACAATCAAAGGGAATTTATTTTGGAAAAGCATGAATTAATATTCATGGAAATGTTTTTGCAGTGTCTGCCCTGCTCTGCTCTGGGAGTAAGTGTAGACAGAGGTGAGGAGGGGCTGCTCCCACTGCAGCTTCCCTCTTGCCCGGCTTGAGGAACAATGCAGCAAACTCCTCCTGCCAGCAGCTGGCATGGGATGGAGCAGTGTGGAAGCAGTATGGAGGGGGAAAAAAGAGAGATCACTGTGCTGGGAAGGAAATCAGCCTAGCAAATCATACACTGTAAGCAGCTAGTTAATAATGGTGGCCCAGATCCCATCTCTGGCTGAGGAGTGCACACTGCAGCTTGGGGAGGGTGTGTTGAATTAGCAGCCATTGAACAGCTAGGTGCAAAGAATTCCTGATCACACAGCCTCTTTCTATTGGCAGCCAAAAGGTGTGTGTGAGGGGAGGAGGACCTATTAAACTATGTATGCCACTAGAGCAGGGGTCAGCAACCCAAAAGATAAGAAGAGCCATTTTTAAAAATTCTTTCAATAACCACAGCTTTTGAGAGCCACAATGGGTATAGCCTCCCGTGGGGGGATAGTGACGGGGGAGGAGCTGGGCCCTGGCTCAGGGCACCTGCCACATGGTGCCCTGGTGATGGAGGAAACCCAGAAATCAAGGTCCCTTGGTGGTGGGGAGACAGGAGCCATAAGGGGGCAGCTAAAGAGCCACATGTGGCTTCGGATCTGCAGGTTGTAGACCTCTGCACTAAAGGATCCTTTAATGCTGGGCTGATTCACCTCTGGCCAGCTACTCCAACAGTAGGGTTGCATTGCACCAGTAGCATGGTGCAAAGTGGCTTTAGAACAGGGACATTAACATGACTACACTGTTGTGAACTAATATTGGTCTTATACTGTGAGGATGCTAGATTCGTTTACTCCCATCCTCTATAATCTTCCAACTATAGTGGCCCGTGTTAGTGTAAGTGGAGAAGATTATGAAAGAAATGTGGGGGGGGGGAGGAAGGTGGGTATTTGTAAAAGAAAGAAGGGGAATTTGCTGTAAAATACTATTTATTCCTAAGGGAGCAACTTATTTGATAAGACTTAAATTAGCATAGGTTATGTGAGCGTGCAGGTCCTCTTTAAATTAATTCTTGAGAGTCACAGAGAGAGGTCAGTGTAGAGATCCTCTCCACAAGGGTCCTGCTCCACTGAGGAAGGAATCTGTATCATGCAGGGAGACTACTGCATCCAGTTTTGCTCAGGATTTCCTGAGACTGAAGCACTGCAGGCCAACTTTTTCCAACAGCCTCTGAGTCTGTAGCGGTCATGAAAGTCTCTTGACAGCTTTCTCTCCCCATCTGCTTTTTTTTCTTTCTGTGAAGCGATTTATAGCATGAGGAACTGCCTCCCCCAACCCTTCCATACATGCACATCCTAGCAGCTAGGCAAGAAGACTGATGTCATGCAAAACACCCCAGGTTTCCGCAGTTTGAGTCAGAGAAATTGTTCCACAAACTGGGCAGTGGTTATGTTTCCTGATTTATGCTCCTAGTTATGCCTCTGAACAGCAAAGATCTTTCGGCTGGGGGACAGGTCATTTGCCTCTGAGTGACCTCTCATCAAAAAGAACATCAGTCTCTTATTTGACATTGTGGATGGTGCCTGCATGTACTAGTCCACCAATAAATACATTGTGAAGTCTTCTACCTTTACCTTAAAGTAAAGAGCCCCAGAGTGCTTTCCATTCGGGACACTGTGTGTACAGATGCATTAAGCACTTTCATCCTCCTTTAGCTATAGTATTATCACAATATTTTAATCTAATTAGCAGTTTCCAAGTATGGTGTCCTAGTTATATTAGAGAGCAGTGCCTTGATCCAAACCACTTTCATAGAGTTTGACTGGCATGACCACTACACCCTGGTCTGGAAAGTGCTCTAAACTGGTTCCTTCTTCTAATTCTTCCAGTGAAATCAATGGGAATTTCCTCAACAGGAGAAGGATCAAGTGCTATCCAGATTCAATGGCATCTTTATTTCAGCTTCAAGGCCTCCTTGCTTGGAAATGGAAACACATTAGTGCTGCAATGAAGAGGAATATCACTGTTAGAAATGGGCTTGACTCAGCTCCCATATCCAACCATCTGAGAACCACAGAAGGATCTAAATCTGAACATGGATCAAGATCCAAAATTGTGCTGCTTGAACCCACCTCTTAATCCAGGTGTCAGTAATTTTAGAGGTCCTGAAACTGTACTGGTGGATTTGCCTGTATTTTACTGGCAGTAGTGAGCCAGAGTTTTCCCTTGGATATACTTTCAGACCAAGATGTGACTGCCCATTGCATCAGAGAGGCAACTGGATGCACTGGCTCTCTAATCTCCTGTGAACATACTAATCTTTGCTTTGTGAGGACCATTTAGCCGGGAAAGAGTTAACACTTTCACCACTCAGCAAACAAATTGCCTCATTCAGGGGAAAATAAAAAACCTTCCCAGAAAATTGGATGTCAGTGGATTATCCCTTCTGAGATCCATGGATTAGTGTGCTTGGAGAGGGGATCCAAGTGGAAAAAATGTAATATCATTATATGTGAGTGGAGAAACTGTGTCTTCACTCCAGCTCAATTACAAGTCTCTCCTATCCTGAGCATCACATGATGCCTATCCCACTTCCTTCTTCACTTAAGCCTATTACTATATTTTTATCAAATGTTTGAGAAGCCTTTTAGAATTGTGAAGTGTCTTGCCATGGATGGAGTGTTGGCTAAATTACTTTGTCTCCTCAATTCTCCCGCCAGACCATTTATTTTCACCTGAATACTGCAGCAATACTGTATCGGAACCCTAATTCTTCAGAATTCTGTGTATGATCTCAGTGGAAATGAGCAGTCTCCCTCCCCGCACACTTCCAATTTAATGCCAGGGTTCCCACTCAGATCCCTCCAATGTCATAGAATCATAGGGTTGGAAGGGACCTCATGAGGTCATCTAATCCAACCCCCTGCAAAAAGCAGGAGCATTCCCACTAAATAATCCCAGCCAGGGTATTGTCTAACCAGACCTTAAATATCTCCAAAGATGGAGATTCCACCACCTCCCTAGGTAACCCATTCCGATGCTTCACCACCCTCCTAGTGAGAAAGTTTTTCCTAATAGCCAACCTCGACCTCCCCAGCTGCAACTTGAAACCATTGCTCCTTGTTCTGTCCTCTTTTACTACCGAGAACAGCCTAGCTCCCTCCTCTTTGGAGCACCCCATCAAGTAGTTGAAGGTTGCTATCAAATCCCCCCTCAGTCTTCTCTTCTGCAGACTAAATAAGCCTAGTTCCTTCAATCTCTCCTCATACATCATGTGCACCAGCCCCCTAATCATTTTCGTCGTCCTCTGCTGGACTCTTTCTAATTTGTCCACATCCCTTCTGTAGTGGGGAGCCCAAAACTGGACACAGTACGTCCAGATGCAGCCTCACCAGTGCTGAATAGAGGGGAATAATCACATCCCTCGATCTGCTGGCAACGCTCCTACTGATGCAGCCTAATATGCCATTGGCCTTTTTGGCAACAAGAGCACATTGTTGACTCATATCCAGCTTCCCGTCCGCCATGTCAAACTAGAGTAACTGCAATGGTGTCAAATAACAGAACATCCAAGGAAGTGACTGTAGTATAATGTTCCAAAGGGGTAGACATATTAGTCTAGTTCAGCAAAACAAAGGAGTCCTGTGGCACTTTTAAAGACTAACAAATTTATTTATTGCATGAGCTTTCATGGGCGAAAATCCTACTTAGTCTGATAGGGATTTTCGCCCACGAAAGCTCATTCAATAAATAAATTTGTTAGTCTTTAAATGTGCCCCAGGACTCCTTGTTTGTTTTGTACTATAATGGAGAGCTTGGAGAAATACTAGACCTTAGAGTATTTGGAATGCAACTTCCCCAGAACTCTCAGTGGGGTCTCTATGGACGTCCTAATGCAGCCTAAGCATATATGACAGCTCAGCTGTTTATATGACAGTATGAGCAGCGACAACTCTAGTGATTTTCATCACAAGTTTTGTGATATTTCATGTTTTTCTTAACTCCCCAGCCATCAGAGATGAGAGTTCATGTGAATCTCAGCTCACTTAAAAGGAGAGGGTGCTGAGGGGAGCCCTTATAGCTGCAGATCAAAGTTTGAAAATATTAATTGAGAAGACTGTAAAAATTAAAAGAACCCCTAAATTATTGTTATTTTTAAAAGGCTTATTTATTTTCAGCCATTCATGATTTTCTGGGAACTAGTCATGATTTTTTAAAGGCTTTGGGTTGCCAATACAGTGATGGGTTCTCTGGACCTACACAGTCTCCACCCCTTCCTCCACCAACTGTCCTCTGGAAGGTCTGGAGGGGCATGTGGGACAGAACTGTTCCCTTCCTACTGCAATGAGTTGAGAAGAGTCATGTGCATGTGGTAGGGAGCATGATCTGAGCCTACAGTTAGCAAACTCAGGATGAGGTTAATATATGATTCAATATACAAAATATGAATATTTCTCTGTCTTTTTCTGTTATTCTTTTCACCATTTAAAGAGCCATTGATGTGTTGTAGAAAAAAATAAGCTAGAGATAGACCAGAGCTACAGGTTTTTTAGCTCTACAGTGGGATCTGAATTTGTGGAAAGTTTCAGTGGACATTTGCATCGAGGATTTTGGCTGAGGTTCATCTCTGTTTTAAATACTTTCCATTTGGGAAAAAAAAAGTCTGCTGATAGAAATCAGTATCTGTAATTTTTCTCCCTTAATTTTCTATTTCTAATGAAGTTTGCAGCAGACAGCATTTGTTTAAAAAAAAAGTCCATAGCATAATATTCAAATTAATCAATATAATAAATGCAAACATTGCACAAAAACTAAAGTCTTCTTCCCCTGGCTTCTTGACAAACGTGTCAGAGGACAAAACAAACTAGACAAAGATACCACCCCTCTCCCATCACAGATTCCAAATACATTTTATTGAGAAAGGGAGTAGAAAGGGTGCTCTTATAGTTAAACAACAAGACTGAGAATCAGGAGAGCCGGGTGCAAATTATATCATCCTTCTGGGAGGAATTCATGCCCATGCAAAGCCCCCCTCTTGCACCATTCAAGCCCTGTGGACATTAGGAGATAGATAGTGCAAAAAAGCATTGCATACTACACTGAATTTGTGTCTTGTATCTGTGTCCTTGGCTATAAAATGGGGTTAATGGTACTACCATCCAGGGTGTTGTAAGACAAAACTCTTTAAGGGTTATAACACTCTTTGAGATCCCTGGGTGGAAATTCATCCATAAATGCAATGTATTATTCTTATATTCAGAAAAGAGAATGAGTTAGATGAAATATTATCTGTTGTTATAGACCACATAGGTTCACACAAAGTTTTTTAGAATTATGAACACCCCCCCTTAATAATATTTGATCTCTTTTCCAAATTTTGGCTCACCCCACATGACCAAAAAGCATGAGATTTAAGAAAAAATACTGGGATTCTTTTTTTTTTCTGGCCATTTTATTTGAACCATTAGGATTCATGACTTGCAAATTTTTCTGCACAACCATGAGAACTTAAAAATATATTTTTTAAAAAACAAAAACAAATGGAAATGCTGTCCTTAGACCAAGAAGCCAATGCCATTGGGATTATTGCTTAAATATTCTCTTCACCATATTAGGTAAGGAAAATGTTTGTTCTTCCAAACTAGTGCTGTATTGCATTTTGCTCATAGCAAGGCTCAATCAAATAAGCTGATCCTGCCCTAAGAAACTGACAATTTCCTCACCTTAAATGCTACTCGTTTTTGAGATGTTGCAATTGATTATTGTGGAAATGATTAGGTTGTCACAAATAGAAAATTGTAGCTTCAGATGGAGACAGATGAACTCTTAAGAAATAAAGATCAGATAAATAGTCACTGTCTATCCATGTGGTTATATTTAGTTACATTGCAAGTGTAACCTTCCCGTGGCCTAAAATTCATTTAATTGCCCTTCTCCAGTGCCCAACAGAAACAAACCCCAACTCCCATAGAGAAGTAGCTGGAGACCCCGAGTTCAGTCTTTAAAAGGACACACAGCAAAGACTGCTCAGAGTTACTCTCCCACATTAAAATACTACTTAAGAACAAACATAATGAACTTTATTAACTACTAACTTAATAAAACTTACCACAAGAAAACAAATGAATTTAAACAGAACAGTCCCCACAGAAACACTGTGAGAAAGAAACCCCAGAGTCCCAAAGTTTAGGTGGAGTTCACCCAAATCTCCATTATAGTCTCTGTTCAAGTCCAAAGGCTTGAATTGAAAGAAGCAGCTCCTTCTTCTTCCTTGGTTACAGGAATTGTTAGTAGAAATCCATGCAAGCTTTTATTTCTCTTCTGGAACCAGCACTGTACAGTCAACTTACTGGTTACCAGCACTCAGTCACATATACATGTGCACAAACTCTGCTGCAAAATGCTCCAGAGTGGGGAGAAAACATCTTGCTGCCCACTCCTGGCTCAGCTTCTCCCAGTCACACACAGAGCACATGGGCTTTTCTTATGCAACTCTGAGTCCAGGCTGCTACTCTCATGGCATCTGACCACATGGACCAGCAGCAGAAACCTTGTGGAGCATGCTCACAGCTACCACACCAAATTTCCAGAAATTTCTGGCTCTGGGCAGCTAAATCTGCCCAGTAACAGTAAACCAGCTACTTGGCACGGTTCACCCCTTGACCTGACACCTGCCCCTTCTGCGGCATGAGGGAGACCTGACACCTGCCCCTTCTGGCACATGTATATCTGGAATATGACAGGCTGCAGCCCCTCTTCCGGCTCCTCCATAACCTCTTATTGAGCATCTGGCTGCACTTTTCCCCACACTTGTTTTTAGATGCACTCCCTCTCCATGTCCCCACAAAATGTGGAGGGACCTCCTCGCCAACCTCCTCCTGGTCCTCGCCAAAGTCGCTGTCTACAAAACCAGGGAGAGGAGGTTGGCTGAGGGAGGGTTAAGGGCCTATTTCCGGTTCCTCGTCTGCTCATATATCCGGGAAGAGTTCCTCTGGGCAGCGTCCTCTGGCTCCTTCAACATCTTCTCGGAGCAGTGGGTGCTGTCCAGGGTCCTCTGCTCGGTGTCCCCTTCAAAGTCCCTCATTTTAAACCTTTGACCCCCACATCCATCCCTGTTCTTCATTAGTTGTCCCCCGAATTCACTTGGATCTGGCCCCAGTGCCTCCTCCCCTTAGGCTGGGGGAGGGGTTTTAGCAGGGGGAAGGCTTGCTCCCGCCCACTACCTGATATCCAAATAGGAATAGTAATCCAGCCCCAAGAGATCCCTTTAAGAGATACTCCTTAATTAGGCATATGGATTACACAAGCTCCTCAGGGAAGGACCTGTTTCTCATTGTTTGCATCCTGCCAAGGACACCTTTGTCCATCACAAAATGAAGGTGCAATTATAATAATAAACCCAAGTGTTTCTAGATAAAATATTTTGCAAAGCTTTCCAAGAGAGACCATCTGGTCTTTAAGGTTTGTATGTGTTTAACCTATGAGTACTCCCATCAGATGACTCATTGTAGACAACTCTTATTTTAGGCCCAGTTTTAACTAGGCTGTTTTCTTAATCTTCCCAGTTTGCTGTAGAAGGATGGCATACTACCAGCACCCTGGCATCTGAGATACAGCAGAACAAATCTCACTCCTGTTCAGAGCTGAAAGTGAAAATAAGGTGTGAGGAATCTAAGGAAAGTTGTAGAATGTCAGGCAGATGTTGTTACATTTTGTCTAGTAATCCTCCATGTGTCAGTCACATGACTGATGACATGTGCAAGAGACATTCATGGGCATGGACATTATTAGTTAGGATTGTTTTTTCAAATGAATATGAAACAACGTTACAAGTGTACCAAAAACAGCAGGATGAAAAAAAATCAATAAAATTAAAGGGAAGGGAATAGCAGAGTTAATGACATATCAGCTGGTCACTTAAGAAATCAGCAGCTCTGATGAAGAGATGTGAAAGCCCAAAGCACTGTTTTATGTGGTGGCAAGTCAAAACAGGTGTTCAAAGTCAAACGATGTGACTCGTCTCCATTTTTCTTGGTTGGGAACGAGCTTTGCCTGGCACACTAACTTGGTGTGATGAGCTGTGCGTGAGTAAGTGATACACATTGGTATGAATCATGGATATTTAAGGCTTAGTTTCTAATATGAGTTATGACTGAGCATATGACTGGGTACAGAAGATGGTTTATATGATTTACATGTAGCTATTGGACTTCAAGTTTTCACCTGATTATCATTAAAAAATAAGTGAATAGAAGAGTAGGATGTTAACATGTCTGCAAGGTGTACACAGCTGCTTGCATAAAACAGATTTAGATGTGGAAAAAAACATTCCCATTCTCTCAGTGACAGTTAAGAACAAAATCACAAATAGAATTTGCACATTTCTTTTCTCCCCCTCACCCCTTTCCCAAACAAAAGCTGCCAACCTGTTAATCAGCTCCCTGATGGCAGACAAATGTTTCAGAGAAACATGTGCCAACTATCCATCGATACTGGCTGGAATTCAACAGGATGGAATGAATTGATGCTGGCATTCCATTTGGTGCAATGCAATATCTGATCAATAGCAAGGAATTGGACACCCATTTGTGGGGGAGCGAGTGCTGAAGTTGTTACATCACTATGAGTTATGGATGATATTAATCACTGCCAAACTGCTTCATCAATGTAATTTCTTTTCATCAACAGGCTGTGGCATTTGAAATATTGGACATAAAATCCTCTATACTGTATTAACTTGAAATTAAAAGCTGTGCATCCAATTAAATGTAACATTTATTGCCCTGTGTGAATGGTGCTATCACATCATTGTGCAAAATTACAGAATTTGCACTTTGAATGAACAAAGAAAAATTACAGAAAAGTGTGAAATAACAAAAACTCATCTTTGTAGGGGGATATGCACTCAAATACACTTTCTCTTCAGTTCTTCCTTTTTAATTTGTAATCAACACGGAACCAGCAGGGAGAGAAATTCATGTTTCCCTCCAGCTTATGCTAGTTCCCAGGTGTTTGCAGCTTCTGAAAGCACTGAATATAAATGAAGATAGTGGCTTTTGAAAAGAGACCTGTTTGGTTCTTCTCACTATTTGCTTGAATGAGGTACACCCTATAATTGCATACATCTCTTTGCAATACCACTAATAAGAGAAGTTTCCTTTGATTTGATGCTTGCAATACATTCCAGCCTCTTTGTTTTTCAAATTTGTCTTTATTAGAATGTGTCTTTTACCACCCAAACATTGATGTTTTCCAGGTTAGGTAAGTTTGCATCCTATCTAATAACTGAAGACTGCTTTTCAGTCAGAGCACATGGCGGAGTAGCTGTGTGATCGTTGCTCTGGTTTTCCACTCTCTTCACTACTGTTTTCTTTTTTTATTTACACTGGAAATATCTCTGTCCATGTCATGTGGGAGTGGTCAGGCATTTCTGACAAGAGAGCAAAAAACAGGACTATTGACTTCTGTTCTTCTGCCTTTCACCTCACCATGGGCAGGTTAGGTAGGGTGGGAATATCAAGAGCACTCACTGTTGACTGAACTCTGCTTCTGCTGACTTCACTACAGTCAATGAGTTTCAGTCAAGAAGCCAAGGTGAGAAAGTTAGAATGGATAGTTGGGATCAAGGAAAGAAAAAGGATATTAGAAATGAAGCATTTGCTAGTTGTATAGGGGATACACATCAAACATCTGCTTGGGTACTTATTTGCTTGTGGTATTAGTAGGGCTCTGTCTTTGCCAGTCACAAAACCAACCGTTTCTATTAACAGGATCTTTAGGGAAAAGGGAATGGCATATTTAAAACAAAACAAAACACCCTGAGTGGAATAAGAGAGTAATATGGAAGTATACAGTTTTTTAGTAACATATTGATCAAGTGTTATATTGCCTTGATATCTTTCTATGGCTATGTCTACACTTGGCCAAATAAGTCGACTTTGCTAAGTCGACTTAACAAAGTTGACTTTAAATCAACTTTGTGAATTCAACTTAGCATGTCCACATTATAAAATTAGGTCGACTTAAAGTAGACCTTGCAAAATCAACTTAGAGCATCCACACTGGTTGCGTAAGTCAGCTTCTAGGGTCTAGGTGGACCTGAGAGTGGTCCATGGTGGGAGGGGGGGCACCCCTTTCAAAGTGCTAGGGGGCTCAGCATTTGCCCCATTGTACCAGGGTACAATGGGGGCTGAGCAGGACAGGGACAGGGGCAGGGCATAGGAGCGGGGTGGGCAGGGCTGTGTCTGTCACTCTTCACACGAGGCTTTGCAGGCCAGGGTGAAGCCACCACCCCAGAGATGGGCTGGCAAGAGGAGAGAGACATGGGCTCTTCTGACTTTACCACACCCAGGCCCAGCGCCCTATCAGTGGCAGAGTGTCTTGCCATGGGGTCCCTGGGTCTCCAGCCGCTACTCACTGACAGGCTCGAGGGCAAACCCAGCCAGACTTAAGTCTGTGCTACTTCCTCCGCCCCTGTGCCGGTGTATCTGCTGCCATGGTCATCATCAGCCTCCTCAGTGTATGTTGTCAGTGGTGGTCCAAGCAATCCCTCACTGTCTGCAGGGCTGAATTAAGGCTCCTGGGGGGCCCCTGGCTGCTCACTCTTGTGGCCCGCACACTGCAGCAGTGCACGGTCTGGGGGTGGGGTGGCACTCAGTGCTGGCAGGGTGTGGGAGGTCTGCAGACTGGCCAGATGGAAGGCCAGCAGTGGTGGGGAGGCTTGGGGCTCTGGACCCAGAACCCACAGTCCATGGCGTTCCTGCCCTGCCCCTAGGCTGGCTGCCCCAGCAGATCTGGGGTGCTCTAGGGACGGGGCCCGCTGGCATGGTGCGACTCTGACACTGGCCCTCCAGCACCAGGAGGGCTGTTAGGCCACTGTGCTGGGGCCCCTGAGGGCCTGTCAAAGGGACCAGCCAGGCCAGCCTGAGCCATGGGGGCCCCAGCACAGCAGCCCAAGAGCACTCATGGCCCTGAAGCACCACTGCCAGATGCTGCACCCAACTCCTGCTGCCCCTGGAGTGCAGCTGCCACATGCCAGCTTGCCCCACCCACTGGGGCAGATCAGCCAGTCCAGGGGCTGGGTGGGAGCACTGTGGCCTCTAGCTTCAGGACCCCAAATCTCCCCCTCAGCTCTGGCTGGGCCCCTCCTAGCACCTACCCTCAGGCCTGGCTGGCACTGTGCTGGATCTTTGTGGAGGCCCCCCTTAGCTCAAGGCTGCAGCCCCTAAAACCCCTGTATTGATCCAGTTCTAGCTGTCTGGGCTTCCAATGACTCAGATGGGACATATGAATCCTCAAAGCAGCCAAGGTCCTGTGTCTCCTCTCTCTAGCAGTAGGAAGGAGATGTCTTTCTCCTTCAGTGGCTGCTTCCTGTCTGATCTGTAGGGCCCAGCCTTTATACTTCCAGTTCACATGCTAGCTCTGTCTCTCTGTTTCCAGCATGGTGGGTGGGGCTTTCCTGGCTCTGCCCTCCATGGGTTAAGTGGCAGGCCCTCCCTGTCCGTCTCAGGGGAGACCACGCCCCCCTTGCTATATAAGCCAGTCTCATTATTTGTTGTGGCCTGACTATAGATTTTTGAACATTTGAGGTTGGTAATGCTGGCTGTGTTTGCAGAACTAAGCTCTCAAAAGGTGGGTTTCTTTGTTTTGGGGGTTTTTTTTGTTTGTTTTTTTAAATCTTGTGTCTGAAAAATTAGATTGTGTCTGATATAAGAGCAAGTTTTCTTGTGAGACTTCTTGCTTCTGGTGCGCTAAAGTCCTAAAGATATAATTCAGGAAAGTGCTTTTAAGTCCATTCCTGTTCAGGAAAATATTTAAGCACATGCCTAAAATACTTAAGCATATGCTTACATTGTAGTATGTTTGTAAGTCCCATTATAACATTGCCTACATACTTAGAGTTAAGTACATGTGTAGCAGTTTCCTAATTAAGAATGCCTTACTGGCACATGACCAAAGAAAATGCTAAAACTGCACTTCTGCTTTCTGCTTTTTTAGGAAGAAAGAATGTAGGCCATACTTACAGGATGAGGGACTCTACACCAGGAAGCAGTGACTTGGAGATTTGGAGGTCATGGAAGATAACCATTTGAACATGAGCTCCTAATGTGATGCTGAGCTAATGTGATTCTGGGCTGCATAGACAAGGAGTCTCGAGGTAGGAATAAAGAAGTTATTTCTTCTGTTTTTAGCCTGGTGTGACTGCTGCTGGAATACTGTGTCTAGTTTTGATGTCCACAATTCAAGAAGGATGTTGATAAATTGGAAAGCATTTAGGGAAGAGCTTGAGTATAATTAAAGGATTAGAAAACTTGCTTTATAGTGATAGACTTAAGGAGTTCATTTATTTAGCTTAAGAGAAGATAAAGAGGTGCGGTGATTATAGTCTATAAGTATCTACATGGGGAACAAATATTTAAATGGACTCTTCAATTTAGCAGAGAAAGGCATAACACAATTCAATGACTGAAAGTTGAAGCAAGACAAATTGAGACTGGCAATAAGGCGTCCATTTTTAATGGTGATAGTAATTAACCATTGGATCAGTTTATCAAGGCTCATGGTAGATTCTCTATTACTAGCACTTTTGAATCAAGATTTGCTGTTTTTGTAGAGAAAATCTTTTAGAAATTATTGAGGGGAAGTTCTGTAGCCTGTGCTATACAGGAATCAGACTACATGATTACAATGGGTGGGTCGACTTAAGGACGCTTAAGTTGACATACACAAAGTCACGTCTACACTGGGCTTTTATTAAGTCGACTTAAGCGCTTTCTTAAATCGACTTAACAGCTTAAGTTGACTTAATAACACTACCTCTGAAGGTCGACTTAAGCCTTAAGTCAATTTCAAGTCAGTGTGGATGGGGAATAGCGCTAAGTCGACCTTATTAAGTTGACTTAAAGCCAGTGTGGACGGCTGTGTCTACTGTTAAGTCAACTTTAAGTGTAGCCACTCTGTTAAGTCGCCTTAACAGAGTCGACTTAACTTTACAAGTGTAGACATAGCCAATGGTCCCTTTGACTCTATAAATGCTTGCTAGACTGTGAAAGTGTAAAGGAACCTGGGAATGAAAAATATATCAATCAGTTTTTTTTAAACGTCAAGAAGCTTGGAGTTTTTAGTAGTGGTTCAGAGAATTTATTGTACTTCACTTTTTCTGAGCTGGTTTGCTGATCTGTAGAAAATATATACAAATGTTTGTTCGTTTGTTGTGCTGAGCCTGTTGGAAACTGGTTGCCAGACAAAACTACTCAGATCTGATAATTACACATTAAATAAAATAAAATAAATTGAAAATCAGCCAAGGAGATTGGTCATACTGGTGGGATTGTGGCTGAACAGGGGAGGGGATTGAGAAGAGAAATCTTGGTACTGTTTGACTTTAACTTCTTTGGAGGTTTAAGGTTTAATGCCATTTCAGTCCCCTTCTTCTAAAAGGATAGTAGCCATGTTCATTGGCACAAGGAAATAGCTTCTCATGGTGTATGCAGCTATGTGTCTGTCAGGTTGTTTTTTCTGTACTGTACCTTTAAGGCTTAGGTGATTCCTCTAGCCTGTCTGCAGGGGGTGCTCTCTGTGAGCTCAGTCCCATGGCGGCCACTGTCCAGAGCAAGCCATGCATGTTATTCCTGTTTTACACTGGTATGCTTCCATTGATCTCAGCTGGTGTAATGGAGTGGCAAGTCTTGTTCTCCATGTCCCAAACATGCAATACAATTCACTCCTGCATGTAGACCCTATGAAATCAATGGGGCTCTTCATGGTGTCCACTTGCTGAGATCTGATTGTAGGATTAAAGCCAAGTTTTAGTTGAATTTCTCTGTTTCATTTAGTCTAAAACAAGTCATCTAGGCTGAGAGGACATTTGCTCTTTGACTCTGGAAAGCCCCTGTAACATCTGTATGCGAGGCTTGCGCAAATCATCAGCCAAACAGTGCCCTAAATCACAGCTCCACAAAACACACCTATTTTGTAGAGCTTTGTTTTGCTCCTGCATTTATATTAAGTACTAATTTTAGCAACTAATTATCTAACAGCCATGCAGAGAGTGGGCCAAAAATGTAAAGCAGCTTTCATTAGGGGAACCAAGACACAAGGCTGTATTTGAACAGGCGAGTCTACAGCTAAATGCACTGCTGATAAGCCACAGGGGTAACTTGACTGAGAAGGTCAAAATGCAATTATGAGAGGTGTAATGAATGGACTGTATCCCTAATGCATTCATTCCAAGGTGGCCTCAGGATCAGTTATATCAAGGTATTTTAGTAGTGGCTGAGACATATTAAAATAGATGACTGGAAGCGAGTATGTGACTATATATAACACAAGAATGATGCTTGGTTATTTCAGAGGAAACAGCTAAATGTTCTGTTCATGGTCGAGTTCTGATCCTCACTCTGTAACAAATTTGCTGAGCGGCCTTGAGCTTGTCGCGTCACTTCTCTATGCCTTGGTTTCCCCATTTGTAAAAGGGGATGATTGTATTTTTCCACCTTTGTAAATTGCTTTATGTGTATGGGGGTGGGAGGAACCCTCTGTATAAGTGCAGCATGTTATTGGTACTGTGTATTAGTATTGTATTTGACTTCCGTGACTGTATGGGGTAACGCCTTACAGAAGGCGTTTAAATGGACTACATCTGTCTGTCTAGATGTTTATACTGCACTCATCACCAATGTATCTGAGCAGCTTATAAAACTAAATATTAAATATTCCAGAGAACCTTATGTTTCCCCCTCTGCTAATGAAAAAGCCTTCATATTTAACCCGTACAGAGTTTTAGGGAGCTCATAACCTCCAGTAATTATCAGTGCATGGCCTCTATCACAATTTAATCTCCCCTTTTATATAACAGGGTTTCTGATTAACAAGTAGTTCATAAAATAATTAAAAAATGTAACAAAAGACAGTGACATACTTCATGTGGAGCCTGTTTTACATGTACTTTGATGTTGTCTCCTATTATAAAGTTCCATAGGAATTTTTAATAGGAGGAAATAACCTTTCTATACATTTTTGAACCATCCTATGTAACTGCCAGAATTAAAATCTCTGTTATAGAAGAGAATCCTGTGGGATGGTTCAATGGACAATGATAATGGAAAGGGTATTGTTCTCCATTTATATTCTAGAGTGAGTTTTATTTCCGCAGGGTTGGAGTCTTTAGATCCACCTCACAGACCTCCTCTGTCACTTGAGCTAACAGGAAAAATAATGGCAGGAGCAGGTTGTCATCCTCTGTGGACCAGCACTAGATGGGGATTGGACCCTTTGCCAGACGGTTTCATAGCTATTTGCTGATACCTTGGCATGGTGAGACTCAGGAATCATAGATTCCATTCCAGGCTCTGGAGAGGAGTACACTGTAGTGGGCATAGTTTCTTCTGCCTATTCCTCAGCGAGCTTGACCCTGTCTGCTCCATGCTCTTCATTCTTTTCCTGTCTTAGTCCTGTGTCTTCTCCTCGTCTCTTCATCTCAATCTCATTCTTCTCACCTAGACAGTCCTCATGTGCAGCCTTTCTCTTTCTCATTTCAGTCCCAGTCTCCTACTCCTGGCTCCCAGGGCTGACCCAGAGGGTGGAGGGGTGGGGAGTAGGGCCAATCAGCCTGTGGGGGCCCCCAGATCTCCCCTGGCACTGGGGGGGGGCACAGGGCAGCCCCAAGGCCAGGCTCTGTGCTCCTGCCCCACTGCTGGGCTGGCTGGTCTGTCCCCGAGGGTGGGGTGGGCTGGGGCCAGTTGGCATGCTGTATGGCCTCCGACACAGCCTTTCAGGCTCATGGCCCTGGAAGCTGCACCGCATGCCACTCAGCCCAATGGGGCCCAGCAAAGCGTTGGGCCCAGGACTTTCACCCCAACTGTGCCCCAACTCCCCCCAAGGATGGCCCAGCAGGCTCCTCATCTGATCTCCCCAACCACACATACCAGCCTCCACTCCTAGTCTTCTCCTCTGAGGCACCTCAAGGGTTCATCCAGACCAGTAAGGGGTGTCACTACCTGCCCCATAATTCTGGGTGCTTCTGTCTTGGGCAGCTTTGGCTCAGAGCCCCAACACCAGCAGCTTGCTTACATCATAGGGCCTCCCCCTGGCGTCCACCAGCCTGGTTGCTCGACTGCAGGGTGATACCAAAAGCATTGCCAGCCCTGAGTCTCCCCAAATGCATGTCCCCTGCAGTGTTCACTCCCTATCACTGGATCTTCAGAGAAGTTAGCAAGTTCACTGTCCCCAAACAGAGAGCATACACTTCAGCTTGTTGGTTTAGCTGAAGATTTGACCCCTTCTAACACACAGCACTGAGATGGTTTTGTAAACAAGAATAAATGTATTAACAAAGATCAGACACTGAAGTGATAATACAATTCAGAAGACAGATATGGGTACAAGTAAAACCAAACACTTTCTAATAACTAAAACTTAACCTCAGCCAGTTACCAACTTTGTCTAAATTTCCAGAGACGTCTTTTCCCTTAGTTAAAGGATCCAACTTTCTCCAGATACAAGAATTCTGGCCCCTTGTGTCCGTCTAGGGATGGATGACAAAATGACATTTTGCCTCTACTTATGTCTTCCCAAATGTCTCTGACCCTGTTTCAAGAAGCAGAGAGGCTTCCTGGGGTTGCATCTTCACTCTCCTGTTGAGATATTTAAGAGGTCATCATCCCCCACTTGGCCACCTGATGGCTTTGGCTACCTTGTTTGTAAATGTGCTTTTCAATGTCTTTGGTCCTGCCTTGCTTTATTTACACTGGACATCCTCTATGTATTTCAAGCTCAGAAGACAACATTCCTTTGTCTATGACTGGCTGGGCTCAGACTCTGCCTGACAAACACATTTTAGGAATATATTTCCAGCATACGCTTATTTTGTTTATACATCACCCATACATACATTATGCAATAGTATTATCGACCAGTGTGTTCTCAGTTTGCCTAGGATACCTAACATGACAATTTTAGATACTGATTAATTCAAGAGTGAGTTGGGAAAATGAGTGCCAATGAGAGTTATAGTCTGGAGCCCACTGCCACTTGACGTTGAGAGGATTCCCTGAGGTTTTTCCCACAGGCTTCTTTTCCCCACCTACTGCCCCCAAATCCCCAGGATGAGCTCTTGCCTGCTCTGTATTTGATTCAGGTGTCTTTCTCCTCCATGTTACTTGGATCAAGCCAGGGAATGGGGAATTGAGAGCACAAGAGAGATATTTCCCCTGCTTTCCGTTCCAGTGCCTGGACTTGGGCCTAGCAACTGCAAGGAAGTCCTTCTGAGGCCCTGGGCTAAAGCATGCTCCCTCTGGCTGGACTCTTTGGTAAATTAAGCTGCATTCAAGCAAATCTCTACTGAGCCTGTGCAAACTGCAGTTTTTCAAAGGCTGATGTCTTGAGGAAATATAAGCAGATTTTCATAGGGACAGAAAAAGGCGAATCCTGGATATAGAAACCACTGTGCTCCCAAATTTCAAGTTCCTGCCCCAAACCATGAGGCACTAGAGCAGTTCAAAGCAAAGGTCAACACATTGGGTGCGTCTACACTTAGAAATTAAGTCAATTTAAGGAGGCTTAAGTCGACTTAATTTACTCCGCATCTACACTAGGCTTTCCTTAATTCGACTTAAGCTGCTCCTTAAGTCAAATTAAGGAAAAGTTAGTTCGAATTAATAACACCTCGTTTTAATTCAAACTAGCACTTAAGTCGACTTTATTAAGTTGACTTAAGCCAGTGGAGATGCAGAATAGTGCCTAGTTGGACCTTTTTAAGTCGACTTAAAACATTAAGTCAACTTAATAAGGCCAAAAAGGGGCCACATTTGCACTTGAAAAGTTAAGTCAACTTTTGTTAAGTCGACTTAATAAAGCCCACTTTAAATCGACTTAAAGTCAATCTTATTAATTCGACTTCATAAAGTTGACCTAACTTTTCAAGTGTAGATATAGCCATTGTTTTAACACAAATAATACAACAGTTTTTTCTTTAGCTTTATTGCTGGAAATGGCTGAGCCAGGTTGGCTGAAATTAAATAATAATCAGCCTAGCATGAAAAATTTCAGCCCAAATAGTTAAGGTTTGGCAAAATAATAAGCAACTGAAGACAGAGCCTTCTAATGGGAAGTGTCAGGTGACCTTAATGATTGGTTATGCTATTAGTCCCTCCAGTAATGTGCATTTTTGTCATAACTCTCATAAAGACAGAAGTTTGTGTTATTCATATTTAACTCTTCTTAAAATTCCACTAATGTCATTGACTCAGTAGTGTCTCATGACAGTGAATTCCATCAGTTAATAATGCCTTGTGTTATTACCTAGGAGTTTAGGGGGAGCTCAGTCAATGGTGGGTGCATTATCTTACACCTTTAAATTTGAAGCTTCTTAATTTTAATGTGTGAACTCTCATTCCAGCATTATCAGCAGCATAATGAGTAGCAGCACCTGATGGACTTTCTCTATATCATTTATCATCCCCGTATACTTCTGTCATGTCCCTTGTCGTTCAGAGCCTTGCTTTACTAAATAGTCCTATTTTTGCTTTAATCTCTTCTGACATCATTTTCTTTGTTGTGGGACCTTTTCCATTTCTGAAATATCCTTTGTGAGAGGAAAAAGAAGTTGTTTTTTCAATTTTAAAACCCAACAGTTTTTAGAAACACCTGTCACTGCTTCCATCTCTCCAATTAGGGAGCAGTGCTTGGGTCTCTCTCAGTAGGAGCTGACAATTTGATGATAATTCATCAGCCTGGATCTCCTGCTGAGAAGTGGATTGAGACAAAGGAAACAGCTCTCGCTATTGGAATGGATGGGAAATGATTTTCCAAGTTATTGTTAGAAAAGTTCTATTGTATGTTATCTTTTCATAAAAGATGGGGGGGGGGTGATTAATTTAATGGTAGACAATGACTCCTGCTTGAAGCTGTCCAGCTCTTCTTTTTCTGCAGGCTTCCCTCACAACTATACTAGCCTGCTTCCATGGAGTATAAAATGTAGATTTTATGGTTAGTGCACAGGACTGGGACGTGAGATCTGTAGTCAATGCCTGACTCTGCCACAGACTTCCTATGTGAAAGTAGGCAAGTCACTTAGCCCATGACTAAGCAAAGCATTTAAGCGTGTGCTTAACATTCAGCAAAACGCCTACGACTCATTGAGGTCTCTCTCTTTTTAAAGCCCATGTATTTACTGCACTTTCATTTAAGGTGAGTGGGGAAGTTTATAATGTTCTTGACACACTTGCTTCAGTCTTGCCTGGCTGGAGAGAGGCAGGTGGTTGTTTGGGTTTTCAGTGTTGTCTTTGCTTTCAGATGTTAGACTTATTTTTTTAATGAATTCTCTGGATTCTGCAAAATGCAGGTTCCCGTTCTGTAATGCCCAATGGACTTTAGCAGAATGCAGGCCCAGACAGTGGGATCGAGGGTGAAATCCTGGCCCCATTGAAATCAATGGAATTTTGCCACGGACTTCATTGTGGCCTGGATTTCACCCCACATTAAGTCGATGGAGGTCTTTCCACTGATGTTAGATGGAGTTGGATTGGACCCTAATACTTTGGGAGTTCTAATAGTAGAGTGGGTTACAATCCCTGTGTCCCTGAAACAGAACCCAGTAACAGTTCGGAACTGGGCATCTAAACTCAAGACCGTTTTAAACATCAAACAGAATAGCTCAGATTTGTCGATGGAAAAACGGGAGAGTAGCATCCCTATAATTTACCCGCAGGTGGTCTGACTGTGCCTGGCCCTTCTGGGGGGAGGGGGAGGTATGTGTGTTCAAGATGGCCTTGGAGGGAGGGTACAAGAAACTTTCCGTCCCTGTGTGTTTGCCTCTCCCTCTGTGCAGTCCCGTCATTCTCTCTGCTAGCATCCCCTGTGATGCAAACAACACCCAAATGAGTGTGGGGAGGAGCTGGTGTATGCACTAGCCAGATGCTTAAAGGAGAGCATGCTGTGGGGGCTCCCCTGGAGACATTGTGCCTCACATAGTTACCTCTTGTGTGGTGCCACTCTGAACTGCTGCAGATGTGGTCAATAACTCATTCAGTGGCCCAGTCCAACTTCTAGCATCCAACAAACTGTTACTACTGGAAACAGGCTGATATTTGTTTAATTTAGTGAAAGAGAGGCCCCTTCCCTAGCTGTTTGAAAAGTAAATGCTTCTTTAGTCTCCAGTTTCTATTTGCTGAACTCCAGTGATCCCAGTGAAGTATTTCTGCAGAACCAAGAAAAGCTTTCTTTATGTCTGTTAGTGCAATTCACTGGCTTTAGGGTGCCTATTCACTGGGCAGTTAAACAACTCCTTCCCTTGATGGAGCTCTCGTGAGCACCCTTATAACACTGAACAGTAGATTCTGAAATGGGGACGGGGAGTTAGCAATATATCAGCTGCAGTACCTAGTAACATTGAACTTAATAATGGATTGATAAAGGACCTTGTTGAGTCTGTAGTGGTTCCCTGCCAGAGAGCCAAGGCTCACTTCTTCATTACTGAACATGAAATATCAAGAGGGCTAGCTGTGGTTTTACTGCTAGAATAGTGCTGCTGTGTGAGAAACATATCGGATCCAGATCCAGGCTAAAGGGGGCTAGAAATCCTCAAGTAATCTTGAAGCAACCCTGACCTAGAGACTATGGTCCTGATCTTCAGCAGGTGTAAATCAGTAGAACTCTATTGATCTATCTATGCAGTCTGATGCCATTCTAAGGATCTGGCCCAGTTCAAATAGATTTGTTATGGCCTGATCGCGTAAACAATTTAGTCAAAATTCCCTTGACTTAAGTGGAAGCAGAGAAAGAGCTTTCATGACAAAGGAGGGCTTCAGAGATCTAGGGCCACACTGGGTGGCTGAGGGTGGAGTCTTCCAACAAGGACCAAGATGAAAGTCCTCCAAGATGTAAGACCTCTCCGATTCATCCCCCCCCAAAAAAAGTTATACAAAATTATCAGAAAGATGTATATAATTATGGAATCCACATTCCCTACTTCCATTTTTACTTATTTCCATGCAGTCTTCCTCTTCTACAATACCTAGAGATCCCCTGGCAGTTGGCTGATATTGTGTATTAATTGTGCACATGTACTACCTCTACTTTCAGGTTCCCTGAGTGTACAATATAGTTTTCCCTTTTCAGGCCATGTACATTTTAAATGATCTGGGTTTTAGGGCTATATGAACACCTAAGTAACCAAGCCGATCCAGAATATATTCAAATGGGTGCTTTTATTCCCAGGATACAGACTCCCAGCTCATATTAGAGGAGGATTGTGCGTAAAATAATGTTAGTTGGAATAAGATCACCTGTAGCCCCTATGTTAAAAAGCCAAGGTAATAAGATTTGCATATTGGTTCAGCACCAAACAGCTTGGTATGCTGCTTCCAGGAACGTCCCATATTGTGGACAAGGGAGAAGCAGCTGGAGAAGAGCCAGTTGTCTAGTGTGGTACATGAAGGAAATCTATTTCCCCTCCTGCCTGCATATAATCATATTGTACCATGAACTCTGGGGTGTGAAGACCCTTAACACTGTATTTTCCTTTTATGATGGTAATACAGTTATCCAGCAAGTCACATATGCATCTAAAATGCAACATTAATAGCTGCACAAAGAAATGTGTTGCTTCGGGGGGGCGGGGGGCAGTGAACGATTATGCAGTGATAAAGAGAGACTCCCTCTGTCGGTCAAGATCATTTCTACAAAAAGGGCCATGAAATGGGGTTTACAAACTCCTTACTGAGCATGGGCAGAAAGGAGAGAAAAGCCTCTCTCCTGCTTATAGGCCGGCTGCTTGTTCACACTCCCACACAACTGCCAGAATTGCTAGTCAGTTGGCTGACCTGGTTTGCAGGGCTTAAGCCCCAGGGGCTAAAAATTGCTTTGTAGACGTTTGGGCTCAGGCTGGATCCGAAGATCAGGAATCTCTCACCCCTCTAGCAATTTTTCAGCCTCAGAGTTCAAGTCCCAGTCAGCTGACCCAGGCCAGCTATGGTTTTTGGGTTTTTTTTGTTGTTGTTGTTGTTGTTCCCATGTAGATGCACCCACAGCTGTGACCACCAGAGAAAACAAGTCCTGCTATAGAAGGGGGAGAGAACAGAGAGGGAGAGGCCAGGGAGACAAAGGGCTGAGATAGTAAAGGGACTATAACCCCATACAAGACTACCTCCAAGAAAGCAATCAGAACTGCAAGCTTTGCCATTCAGGCTCTACCATTGACAGATTCAGTTTTAACGTGATGATCTACGATCTGATCTAATAAAAAACAAACTTAGGAGGGCCAATTAGGAGAAGCTGAGACCCCAGAAAGACTACATCAAGAGACCTTCCAGAGATGGTCACAATCTGCAAGACATTTCTGCTGGGTGGGTCCAGGAAAGAAAGAAGGAACCACTGTAGTCGCAGTACAGACAGGCACTACAGTTGTGGGCTTTATTTTGTTACTTGTTATGCATCCAAGAAATAAAGCCAATGATTAGCTACCTTAAAATATTTTACAGTCATTGTAGTGTCTATTATATATACATATATCTGTATTCTACAGTCACTCTGTAGTCTTTGAGAATAAACTTTTCACGAACTGTTCTCTCTGATAGCAAACTGCTGTATAGGGAAAATACTTTGTCTACTGCTGCCATAGGAACCTGCAGAAACCTGATATCTACTTGGAATTCTGGACCAAGATCACTGAAAACCGCACACAAGAACAAAAGGCTATGGATTATTTCTCTAGTGTGGTAAAATTAAGACATTAGGCTATAAAAAAATTTTTTTGAACCCTTTCTCAATTAAAAAGAAGCTGTCCTAGAGTTACTCCTTCCTTTACAAATCATGATCTACCTCATTCCAAAAATGGATAAAGGAATGTTGACCATTAAACTTAATTGATGCTGCATTTAAAGAAATGAACTTAAATCATTGTGCCATTTTCTTTGAAAATTTTTGGCATTGCATTTCTCTCCATCACTGTGTGAGGCAAAGTCCTATATACTGAGGAAGCAAGATTAATGTGTACAAAAAATAAAGCTCTCTGAGAAGGCGACATCTGTGGCAATGCAAAAGATGTTCCAAAGAAGTGTAAACAGGCAGAAGTAAAACAGAAAATAAAAACTGACTTTTAAGTAAAATCAGCAACAACTTGGATTTATATAGCACTCCATATGTTCTACATGAATAATACCCCACGGGGCTTTAGAGTGAAATAAGGTAAGAGGAACGCTCGCAGCCAGAAACTGAAAAAATAATTAAACTTCTTCAGGATGTTTCAAGCTCTCAGTAGGTGCAATTCTGTTCTTGACGTGACTGGTGCTGAGGTGCTGTGGTTTTACATAATTGACTCAAAACTGATGTCATGCTGCAGTGAAAGAGCAAAGGCTGCCTGTGGGTGCCCTGTCCATTTGTTTGTTTAAATTTAATGTTGTGGCACAAGTTTGAGTATTTGGAAAAATTAAAACAGTCAGAGTGATAGTATTGATCTGTGTGGAGGTACCAATGAGAGAGTTATGGGAGAAAGTGGGCTTTGGGTGAAAAGCAAGGCAAAACAGTGAGGGATTTATTATTTATTTTGTTTGTTTGTTGGCTTGTTTTGTTTTAGGGAGGAGGAAAACAAAAAAGCATCTCTTGAGAGGGTTATCTATGTAGATTAGCCCAGTTCTTCTGCTAGTAAGACATAAACTCAGCAAAAGATTTACAATAACAAATGTAAATAATTTTAGCATAAAACCTCCCAGTTGTTTAGCCTTGTAGACATGAATCATGCCTAATCTTAGGCATTCTTCAGCCTCATTGTAGGGGGAAAAAAAGATATTCCAGTTACAGTACACAATGGAGTCTTTCCATTCGCTCCTTCCCGTTCACCAAGCCCAGATCGCCAGCATCATCTTAAGTTCAATGAATGGTGATATAAACATCCTTTCCTTAAATCCATTTTGCCTGAAGATAAAAACCATGCATGGCTGAGTCGTTATTCCTCTTCCATCCTGATTTTACAGTTGTCATTTGACCGCAGCTCAACAAGTCATCATTGAAAAATTGCAGATGCTAGTTGTACAATTATTTTTCAGGCTATTCCTAGTCAAAAGCTTTCAATCCCACCATAGATGGGACCGCTCTCCATGCTTTTATTACCTAACATCCACATTCACCAGAGGCTGAACCTGTGGCTAGATGCTAGTATGCGCTGAATTTCCAAACATAGGCCTCTTAATAGGAGGTCCATATTCTCTGTTTGGGTGCTCAGATCATGTGTTTACATACCTGCTACATGAAGTTGTATATGTTTAGATGCCAACATGAATGTCCAAGTGGAAGAGTGGTATTTCTTCTTAAGGCAATCACAACTATTAATTATTTTAACTGATTTATTATTATATGTTGTTGTGGTGTCCAAAGGCCCAGTAGGATCATGATCCCACTATACTAAGCATTGTTGAAACAGAGAGAAGATATAGATCATCTCTCAAAGAGCTAACAGTTTATGCTGGAAAAGAAGGACCAGAGGATCAAGTTATCAAACATCCTCTTCATCCCATGTCAGTGATCACTGATGCATTCAGCTTTAGGGAGTCAGAGCATTGAATATCCATCTGGTTCAAAGTCACTTCCTTTGAAACCCAGGCAGAGGAAGAAATGTTGCCAATGATAAAGAAAAAAATCCTCTTACTTATTAATCCTTCACTGTTTATATGATACAAGGATGGTTATCAAAAAGGAACTTACAGCATCCATACACGGTCTGAAACTGTGCTAAAATGATTGAGGCAGGATTTTCAAGGCTGCCAAAGGGAGTTAGCTGCTCAGCTCCCACTGTCTTGACTCCCTTAGGCCTCTGAAAAATCTCAGCCTTAACATCCACCAATGCACTGTAGCAGTACAGAGGAGTTGACGTGAATGGTGACATTGACTTAACTTTTCAGTAAATTTACTTTTTTCCCTGAAAGCTGCTTTACCTCTAAGTCTAGAGCCTTATTTTGATTGAGTACCTGAAGACCTCTCACTCCTGAATGATACCATAGAACCTTGGTGTAAGGGGCATAGTCAGGGAAATGGTACATGGTCAAAGAATGCTGCAGTCCAGTGTTTCCTCAGCTGCTGCAAAAAAACCCTGCTGTGATTTGCACCAGGTGCTGAATTGACTCAGAACCCACAAATGTGACTGAGCTCCTTTTCTCTTTGCCTCATCCCTGGACCCGTGCCATAGTGCAGTTCAGCTAAACCAGCAGATCCACGAAGAATCTTTTCACCATCAATGGCTGTTGGTCACAGAGATGAAGGCAGAGATGGCCATTAGATTTCTAGAATTCTTGTATCTCAAACATGACTCCATCAACTGAAGAAGAGCCTCTCTTTCAAAATAGCACTGGATTTAGGCCAAGGAGGCAGTGTTTTTACATGGATTAGGTAAATTCCAAATTTGGGGGTTCAGTTCAATGCTAATCAGGGCTAAGGTCTGAGTGCAGATTTGACGGTATTGAAATCTCACTGTTTGAACTATGATGGAAGACTCTTAATCCTCTGCACAGGTTATGGGACATGACCTAAAAGTGCTGCATTCTAGCTCTTCTGCTGAGACATTTCAGTCCTGGGTGCAAAAATCCTCCATTAAGATTTAGAGAATTTATTGCTGGATCATTAATTCCAATCAGGATGTAAATAAAGAGGATCAGATTTTTTCTTTGGGCCAAAGAAAAATAGGACAGAAGCAGATCTGGAGCAAAAATCTAAGATCACCTAAACTCAGAATGGAAAATAAAGCTGAGGTTCATGCTGTGTAATAGATTCTGCATCACCAACAAAGCCATACCCCAAGATGGAGCTGAGTTTTGGACACTGACATCCTGATCCAATACCCAATCACATGAGCTAGAGCAGATCATAAATCAGAGCTGTATAGGGGATTCAGCTTCTCCCTCCTTTTCGCCACAAGAGTCCACTCTGAAAAGTGACATCATGAAGATAGAAAAAAGAAGGTGTCCTGTGTCCACTTTTAAAGACTAACAAATGTATTTATTGCATGAGCTTTCCTGGGAGAAAATCCCACTTCATTTTTCAAAGCATCTGACGAAGTGGGATTTTCTCCCACGAAAGCTCATGCGATAAATAAATTTGTTAGTCTTTAAAAGTGCCACAGGACTCCTTGGCTATGTCTTCACTGGCAAGTTATTTCGAATTAAGGAAGCTTAATTCGAACTAATTTAAGCCTTAGCTACAGTAGGCTTTCATTAGTTTGAATTAAGGGCTTCCTTAATTCAAACTAATAAATTCGCTTATACTTTTCGAACTAAGGGTTGATTCGAACTAGTTAGTTTGAATTAACCCAATGTGGCCATGTTAGTTCGAACTAAGCGCTTACTTTGAACTAACCAGCACATTGAGCTCAATGCAATTGACTAATTCAAACTAAGCAAGTGCCATGCATGACACTTGCTTAGTTCGAACTAAAATTGGCTAGTTTGAATTAAGTGAATTCAAACTAACTAAAATTAGTTCAAATGAGTTAGTTCGAATTAACTAATTCATACTAACTTTGGTAAGTGTAGACATAGCCCTTTTTTTTTTTGCTAACTTAGACTAACACAGCTACCCCTTTGTAACTTGTCATCATGAAGATAGAAACCTCTTCAGTTTAGCTGTTGCTCTGATATTTCCACTCTCTTGGGCCAAATGAGCCCAGTTCAAGGAGATTTAAGCCCCACGCAAATTCACAAACAAAAAATAAGCCCTTTCTGGTGCTAAAGCTAACCTGGAGCCAAATCACATGGGAGCAGGTATCAATCTGAGGGTTAAAATAGACTTTCCTTCCCGCTGAAATTCAGCCCTCAGGGTCAAATTTTGATGCATCTCTTTTGACCATGAGAGGTTCCTGTAAGAATCAGGCATGATTACATAGTTTTTTTTTTTTCTTTTTTAAACTAAAAGACAGCCCATATACAAACACTGTTACTTCTCAATTTAACAAATCTGGTAACTGTCAGCACCCAGAAGCATTTTAACTTGATTCCTGGCCTCCTGTGTCTGCCTCCTCCCAGGTTGTCTCTAGCAGCTTGTAGCAAGGGGAGGTGGTGGCTGCCCTTGGACATTAACGGAGAGGGCCTGCCACTCAATCCATGGAGGGAGAACGCCGAGTGTAACATGCCGGCAGCAGGGGGCCAGAGCCGGAAGAGGATCTGGAGTTATGAAGGGCAAATCCTACAATTCAGACAGGCAGCTGCTGAAGGAGAAGGATATCTCCTGCCCACTGCTGGAGAGAAGAGCCAGAGAATCCCCTGCCTGCTTTGAGGACTCACGGGACCCACCTGAGCCATTGAATAGCCCAGACTGCGAGAGCCTGCTTTGACTGCCACTGGTGACATACCCCAATGATGAACCTTGGCTGCAGGTGCATGGATCGTAGGCGGAGGGTGTAGCCCGGGAGTAGCTGACTTAGATCTGGTTGGGTTTGCCCTTGAGTGCCTGGCAGTAAGCAGCAGCTGGAGCTCTGCTGACCCACTGGCAGAACACTCTGCCACTGATCGGGCTTTGAGCTGGGACATGGTGGAGATGGGAGGGCCTGCAGTCCCTTTCCCCTTTTGCCACCCCACCCCTGGAGGAGTGGCAGTTTTACCCTGCCCTGAGAAACCTTGCTGGGCTATAGACTGTTTCCTCACTCTGCCCTGCCTGAGGCCCCAGAGTGACAGAGTGCTTGTCTACCCTGCCCTGCCTCATGTCAGAGCCTGAGGCAACAGACTGCTTTTGTGCCTCACCCTGCCAGAGGGTCCCAGGTAGACTGTGTAGACTGTGGAGAGCTAATCCCCTGCCTACAGGTGGCCACACAGGTAAGGCCACACCCCCTCACAAAGCCACTAAGAGGTAAAGTAATTTGTCCAATACCACACTGTACGTTAGAGATAGTGGTTAAAGTATAATGTGACGGGCTCTGGAACCCTCCTAATCTCCGGGCCCCCTTCATGCATGTGTGGGCCTCCTTCATGCATGTGCGGGCCCCAGCCCCGGTAGGCATTTGCAACTACTTCTCAGTACCACCTGCATTGGTTATCGCTCCATAAAAAATATTTAAAATTTTAGATGGCCTTTATGTCTATAGCAATTATTGTCACAAACCAGCAAACACTGCATAACACAATAAGTATTGTGATTTACAACGGTGGGGCATAGGACCTGCCAGCAGCCAGGGCAGGGTGGAACATGTGTTCTGCTGGATTTTTCTATTTTTAGGGGCCCTGGGAACTCTGGCCCCTCAACTGTGGAGGCCCTGGAACTGCGTTCTGGTGCATTCCCCCTTACTTTAACCCCTGGGGATAGAGCTGGGAACTGAACCAAAATGTTCCAATGCCATCTATCTGCTGGCCACATGGCCTCTTATTGGGGCTCTCCTAACAAAACTACACCCAGTCATTCTGTCTGGGTTGTAATTTAGTAATGGAATTAATAACTCTATTCATTTATTAATGACATATATTAGCTCTAAAACAACACCATGTGATAACTCAGCCTGAGATTCCCCAGGCTAGCGTGTCCTTAGATTTGCTGTATCTTGGCCTAACGTTTCTCCTTCAGTTTGGCTGAATTTTAAAATCTCTTCTCTCAGAACAGGGGCTCTCTAAATCCTACTCTCTGTGTAAGCACTGCTCCCCCTTCCCATATATTCACCTGGGGTAATGAGCCCACTATGCCAGTGGTTCAGAAAAACCTATGTAATGCTTTCCAGATTAATTATAATCAGCTAACGAGATGAGGTTTTCAGGCAAATACTGCTACCCTGCTACTAGTAAATAGTTCATGATTCCATCACTCAGTTAATTAAAATCTGCCTCCTGCTTTAAAAAAAACCCAACAACCCTCAAACCTCTCAGTTCAATCACGCATGCTGTGAACAGACCAACTAACTCATCGCCACACACTCCATTTAATAACAAAGAACCAATAGCAAAAGCAGATCATTTAAATATAACGAACCATTACATGTGTTTACACAACAAAATGGCCACACAGCTATTAAATTACATTTCCCAAGAGGCCATAGGCTTCAGGTCAAAGGCCACAACATCTTCCCAGATCTAAAAGGTCCAAATTGCGAACTGCACAAGTTACATTACCCAGAGGAAAAATAACAGTGTCTTATTGCACTGTTACCTAAGTGAATCAATGATTTATATGAAGGTAAGATTTTTTTAATGCATAAAACATGGCATTATGCCCTACTTCTCTTTCAATTAAATGGTATGGTAGTTTTATTTTTTAAGGATGTTAAATTTTTAAATTTTAAATTTCTCTTATACCTTGATATGGCCTGCTCTGTAACACAGCGATCACATTTGTGAAAATCTTCTAGTTTTGCTTTAAATCATGCTACCTAAAGGTCTGCAGTCATTCCTCTATTTGGTATGTCTTTATACAATGAACACAGCTAAAAAGTTCTCTCCTCTTTGGCAGTTTTTACTAGTTTATAGGGAAGCCCTCTCCTCCATCTATGACCTCTCAAAATAGAAGTTCTGAAGGTCCACTCATTGCCATATTGGTTAAACCAACAACTCCCACTGCCTCAGGTCTCCACTTCCTTCCCCCACCTAACCCCTAGGATTTTCCTCCCTTCTAGAGCCTCTCCTCTCTGTCTTCAGATCACGTCTGTTGAGTCTGAATGTTGTATAAAGTCTTCCACCCTGTCTAGTTATTGGACATCAGGCTGATAGGTAAAATTGAATGCGTTCTAAACAGCTCTTTTAGGCTATGTCTACACTAGAAAAGTTAAATCAACTTTATGAAGTCGACTTAATAAGGTTGATTTTAAGTCGACTTAAAGTTGACTTTATTAAGTCGATTTAAAAGTCGACTTAACTTTTCTAATGTAGACATAGCCCTTTTCGACCTTATTATGTCAATTTAACAGTTTAAGTCAACTTAATAAGGTGGATTTAGGCTCTAATCCCTGTCCACACTGGCTTAAGCTGACCTAATAAGGTGGATTTAAGTGTTAAGTCGACTTACACTGAGGTGTTATTAAGTCAACTTAACTTTTCCTTATGTCAACGTAAGAAAATACTGAAGTTGACTTAAGGAAAGCCCAGTTTGGACGTGGAGTAGTTTAAGTCGACTTAAGCCTCCTTAAGTCGGCCTAACTTGCAAGTGTAGACGTGCCCATATAGACTTATAGGATTTTTTGACCATCAGTATTTAAAGAGAAGGCCTAATTTTAGGCACAAACATGTCATGCTGGAATGATTCTATAACTGTTTGCTTTCCTGCAGCAAGGTGTGGTATGTTGCAAAACACAGTGGTTCTTGGCGTTCTATCTTTTTTGTTTCTGCATAAATGTAACAACTATGGAAATAAATGTCTGAGGATTTAATAACTATTGTGGTGTCCTATGTAGATCACCTAAAACAGTGATCTGAACATGTTTTGGAATATGTTCCTTTAAAATGAAAGTTAGACTGCACCAGGGGCCTGTCCTAAAGTCTGCAGCTGTTTATCATGTTGCTAGACTGTGTCAATGGGAAGATCCCAATCAGAAAAGGTGAGAAGATATAGTACACAGGTGACATGGCAATAAGGCAAGTCTCAAAAAAGACTCAGAAAAAATAGTAAACTAATGATATGATTAGATAAACTGGCATGGGATGAAAATGAGCATGACTAAAACTGAGGTCATGTGGGTCAATGAATGTGCCACAGGGAAATTGGATACAGAGTGGTGGAAGAATATCTATAAGGCTGTGTATGACAGATTAAAAGCACAACTATATAGAACAGTGATGTGCACAGCAATTCTGTACGGGGTAGAAGTTTGGACAATAAAAAGAATTCGGGTTCAGTGCCTACAGGTGTTTGAGATGAGATGTTTTCACACTATCAGAGGAATGACATGGAGAGCTCTCAAAATGAAAGGAACCGGATGGATGTCTGTGATGTGGCTGATAGATCCAGGAAGTGCAACTTCACTGGTTTAGACACATGTAGAGGATGAATGAAGGGGACCTGGTAAAGATAGCATGGCAGGAAAGAATGGTAGGAAAGAGACCCCAGGGAAAAGCCATGGAAGTGATGGCTCTATTGCATCAAAGAAGATGGGAAGCAGGTGGACTTTAATGCCACCTCAGGCTGCTGATGGCTGATATGTGCACAACCATCTGATTCCAGTGGAAGGGTTGAGGAAGAGGAGGAGGAGGAGGAGGAAGAGGAAGGGATGGTATATGATTAATGTGAATGGAGTATTATATTACTATGAACAAAGATCTCATTAATCTTTTCAAGGATTCTCTGGCTGTCAAGGATGCATAAAAGTGTTTTCTTTTCACCACATGCTTGTTAAATCAGTGGGGAAAATAAAACTGACTCTCCCAGTCACTTCAAAAGTGGTCAGGTTTCATTGCTCCTGAAGTCTGAGGACTGACTGGCAGGTGATATTAATGCCCATGAAGGACAGTATCAGTTTATTTCAATGGACTTATTACTGCTTATGCCAGTAGTGAACTGGCCCTCTGATTTCTCACTGCAAATGCTTAGAGATAAGCCATGAATCCAACTCCTGTGCAGTGGTAAATCTTCCATATGACCCTTACAGGTGGTTACTGCATGGCACTGACAAACATTTACAAGCTAATCCTCAATCTAGGGCACTGTCAATAGGGAGGTATTGTAAAGTGGGGGTAAAATGTGAGGATCCTCATGGGGTGAAGAGAGGGGTCATATAGCACTTGCTAACAATATGAACTGGTGTTGTTGGCTGCATACACAATATCTCTGGTGACTTGCCCAAATGTGTGCTTCTCATCTTGATCTCTCCTTTTAGGATTGTCTGGAGTATCACAGTCAGTGCAATATAACCAAGAAGGACCTCATCAATATTCAGAAAAATCTGATAAAGGCTCCAGATAATGTCACAGTATGGAATAACTAGCTCTCATACTATTTGATGGTTAAAAAATTGGCTAACCCTTCTCTTGGGTGCTTTTCTATTTTTGCTGGGCCAAGAATGCAAATGCCAAAATAGGATAAGAAATGCTGCCCACATGAAATATCCAGCAGGTGGGATCAAACTGCAACTCTGGAATCTTCATCTAAGCTATCGCCAAGTTCAGATGCCTTCGGACGTGCGGCTTTGATGTGAGCTAGCAATGATCTGAATCTATGCTTCCCCACGTTTGGTGGATGCTCAAGCCAACCTAATTTTCGGCCCAATCAGACTCAAGATGTGCCAGAGGGTTCATGAGAGAGCTGGCTTTCACATGATTTCAGGTCAAAGACAGGCAGAGGAAGCTCCAAACTGAGCCTCCAGAATGCTGAGGCTCATCCACTACTAGTAATAAGTTGATCACTTCAATAGTCACGTGAGTGATTCCTCTTGGTGAGAGAAGGGTAGGTAAATAACTACTCCCCTGACTTTCCCATATATTTTGAAGTCTTGCCAGCATATTTCATGCATTCATTTTTTCCATTGCTTTTCCTATTTGCATTTACTCAGGAACTACCAGAGTTTACCCACTTTTGAAGTAAATTTAAATAAATGCTGTTGATGACTATCAATCCTACACAAGTGCTTGAATAAGAAGATAAGTTTTCTCAAAGCTGTTTGCTTGGGGATAGGCAGAGGTTTTAATGGCAAGTTTATTGAGCACTGTGCTGTTTATGTGCTGTAATTATTTGTCCTTTAGGGCTGGTGATATTATATTCGTCTTTCGGTTTTTATTAACACCTGGATCTCTCTTTTTGCAATTAGCAAAATGATACACTGTCTCTGCCATTCCACCCCTTGCCCCTGCTAAAGGAAAGACTGTAAACAGAAAATGTGATCTTAATAGCAGTGAAAGGAATAATGTTGACCTGTACCTGCTTGTAGATTTAATGGAAAGGGCTGAATTAGTCAAAGAGAATGCTTTCTATGCAAACAAACCTTCCCTAACATTAAAAAATAATTGATATCGTGTATATGGTGTCAGGCAACTTTATTAACGTACCAACCTGACAAATGTTGTGAGAGGGGCAGCAAATGGGACATATCATTAAACTGTCTTGACAAAAATCATAAGAATGGGAAAGAGGACAAATGTAACTTTTTCTGGATACCGTCCCAGAACTGTAATCTCATTGTTCTTCATGGTGAATTATGTAGAAGTGCTGAAGATGAGAATATGATTTTAGCTACGTTATGCATTTTAATCACTTTCCGTTGCCCCTAAACAAATAACTCATTGTGAAATGCTTACAAATGGGGAATATTAGGTTTTTGAACTGTGAAATAAATGGGTAGAATGAGGCTGGAATGTAAGAATGTTCTGTTGGTTGCAGTGAAACATGAAGAGATCTCTATGATGGGGAACCAAACCCAGCTCTGGTTTAAGCAGACGCAATTCCTGTTGACTTTCTAGGGAGTTGGCTGCTTCAGCCACAGATGAATTTGGCTTTGCAGCTCTCAGGCAGACGAGGAATGCATGTGCTAGGCTTCTTTGTCTGGAACTGAATGGCTTGGAGAGAATTCTGTAGCTGGAAACCACAAAAGAAAAGTGGGTGGTTAGTTAGAAGTCTAGAGTTGGAAGCTACATTGAAAGGGTTGTGGTTGCTAAGACATATTGAACCACAGTCTTTGCTGGCAAAAGTCAATGCCAATCCATTGAAGACAGTAGAGCTGAGACTTCTTAGGCCAACAGTGAAATTGACCCATTTGTAGGGTGGCTGGTAAGAAATGACAACATCTGGCATCTCCTAAACGGCTTAATCCAAGATTGGTGTCCTCGGCTAATCCTCTCCAGCATCAGAAGACCTTACAGATTAAAAGTTTGAAACACACAGTTTTCCAGAGGCTGTCTGCTGGGTGACATGAGCTTTGTGGGGAGGCTGCCATTGAGAAGTGACATAGATGTCAGAAAGGACAGGCTGGAATTTGTTATAAAAGCTTTTTCCTGTCTCTTTAAAATACATTTTATTGTGTAAAATCCCTAGGCTGCTTCTGGATCCTTATCCTGGAGTTCTGTGTCAGACCTAAGACAAAGCTAGTTTTACTAACCTTTTCCCTTTTATGTCCGCTGTTTATAACTCCAGAGAATGGTATGGGGAGAGGGGTCCAATGTGAGCAGCCCTGAGACAGGCTGCTATGACAACACAGAGAATGGGGAAACAAGCCTGCATGCTGAATTTATACAAACCAAATTTCTGTGTTACAAGTGGTTGCGGGGTTTTGCAGACAAATGATCACGCATGAAAGTAACTGAGAACATCAGTGAGTTCCCTGGTGAGGTTGCAGTAGTAGAGTGCAGGGACTGTGTGAAAGAAAGTAGTGATTCCTGATCTGGATTATGGTCCTTAGGTCAGCAGGGTCTGGGAAAGCTGTGGAAACATGGCAATCAGTAGAGTAACACGTGGTCAGAAGCATCTTATCTGGGCACTTAAGAATGGGACTGATGCACTCTGAGGTGGGTTCTGTCCAGTCTTCCAAAAGAGTCATGGATGTGATGAAAAGCTTTGATGGAGGAGATGTAAAGTGGGGACTTACCAGGCAGTCCTGTCAAAGCCCTGCAAGTGAACAGAAGGGTTGTTTAGGAGTCACTTAATTTTATTCAAATGTGTTTTACTAGAGTCCCTAAGTGAAACATACAATATTTCAGTCTAGAGAACTCTATCTGCTGACAATATTAGTGTAGCAAAAAAAGGGGGGAGGGATCGATCTATCTATCTATCTATCTGACTTCAGTTATAACTGAAGTCCTGTAATGAATGGTTGGAAAGCATGCTGGGATGATGAAATCTGTCATGATTGTGGGGTTCTATTCCGTTATCCTTCCTATTCCAAGTGTCTGTGAAGCCATAAGGGCAGAGATTGGAAAGATTGCATTATATACAACCGTTTCTACAAGAAAAGCTGGATATCTCAGATAATACCATCTTCCAGTTCTGATCTCTGAAAAATCAGTGTAAACTTAAGAGTAACTCCAGTGAAGTCTACAGAGTTATTTTGGATTTACTATGATACAAGTGAGACCAGAATGTATTGGTCTAGGATTTGAAACTCCTTTGAGGCCTTCCTAGCCTCAGGGATTTCAGCTTCCTTTCTCAGAGGAAAGAAATAACATCAACAAAAGTGAAAAAATAATGAAGTATTTGATTTCCCCTATTAAAAAAACACCACCACACTCCAGAGTAATGGCCCCAAGTATACCTTACAGGAATCAGATGAGATCCCAACTGTGGATGTTTTGCACACCCACCAAAATCTAATATGATTCTGAGGAGGAAGACATCATTCCCTTGAGACAAAACAATAAAACCTAATGTAGAGTCTGCACCCCTAGAGTCTGTCTGACTATCCTGTAGGGAAACTGAGCTCTGGGAATGACATCATGAGCATGCCCAGTACCTCCCTGCTGTCCCAACACAGTGAGGAGAGAATATGAGTCTGTTGTGTGGCCCGACCTAGATCACAGTGAGATATCCAAACCCAGCTGGAAGGCGAGGAGTGATTGGGTAGAGTTTGCTCCTAAGGACAAATGTGTTCCAGAAAAGATTTAAAGAACCCAGTCCCTGTCTCACTCACTCATGTTTATGGAGCAGTGCCAGGGATACTGCAGCATCCTCAATGTCTCAGCAGGTGAATGTCTTCTCTGGATGGAGACAGGCTGAACTAGATGCCCATGTGAAAATGCCATCTGACTGAGTTCTGACCTCTCCCCTATCCAGTTCAAGAACCACCCCTCCCAAGTATTTTACCACCATCATCACTTTGGTCCAGACAGCCTTGGGCTGGTTCACCCTTCCCAGGGCCACATCGAAGCCTTACCTTTGCTTACGGTCAGGATTTTGGCTCACAGTGTTTTGTGCTATTAATGTAGAATTTTATCCTTTCTAAGAGCTGTGAAGTTGATTCAACACAACAAAGCTGGTGACATGCTGTTCATTAGCTGTCCTGATGCTCACATACCCCCAAGAAGATTTTGCTGAGAAGGAGCTTATGAGCCACTGATTTTATTCTTGACTTGATCCTACCTGGTCTCAGCATCCCAGGAGTAGCTCTCTGCATTCCCAGGCTTGCTGAGCTCCTGAGAGTGGCAGCTCAGCACACAGTTGGCGATGCTTTCAGCCTTCCTGTTCCTCCAAGACAAGCATCCCAAACAGGCTGGGACAGAGTGTCCATGTACTGTCCAAATCTCTGGTGGAACAGCTTGCCAACATTCTAGCTGCTTTTCTCCTCCATCCTTGGGTTGGTGAAGGATAAATGGATCACAGAAGTAAAATACACAGTTATACAGAAAGAGAAATTAAGCAGCAGGCTCTCAACCCAGGATTGTTGCACTAGACCAGAAGGAGAAGTATTTCTTCATTCTTTACTGGGAAATGTTAATTTTGCCCCCTTAAGCCTTTTATCTGGTATATTTGGAAACTAAACAGCCTTAAAGGTCCTTCCCTCCCATTGCTTTCTGTTCCAGTCTGCTTTGGGGCACTTTCATTCATCTGTCCATGGCTGGCTGCCTGGATTAATTTTGGGCTGAATACATTTCCTTGCATTACCAACGTATGTGACAAATAAGTAATTTGATTAATCACAGTGCATTAGAATGCAACGTTCCAGCTAGTAAAGGACACTTACAATTCAGCAAGTTGAATCTGAGTGTCATTCCCACTCTATAAATGTATAATCTGAACATATATACATAAACACGCTCCTAAACTGTAGAAATTCAAACACAGATCTGAGCTTGCTTTCTGTTTTGGATTAAATATATTAACTGCAATGAAAATGACTGAAACACTTTTTGCTGTTTTAATTTACATTTTTTTCAAAGACCCAATAAACATTTCCTTGAGATCTTATCTTGTCTTCAAAATATTTCTAAGTTTTAAAGTGTAACATCTACCTTTGAAGAATTTCTCAAAACGCTTAAGATGGACTCTGCATATTTAGGCTAAAGCCCTCCCCCATTCCAAAACAGTATTCATTTGGGATACTAAAAGTATTTGAAAGGATGCTAAAAATATACTGCTTTATCAGAAGTCATTTGTACAAGCCAGATGTCAGGTATATCTTTCAATTAAGAAGAAAAGCCTAATTTAGTGAGAATTAGATTTAAATGGGATGCCAATCAAATTGCTCTGTCACTGATCACAAGCGTGACCCCCTGCTGCATTTCAAATATTAGCGTTTTATTGGTTACAATGAGCTATGAGCATCATGCAAAAGATGCAGGAGCTGCTGTTGATTCTTATGTGACTCTGAGAGCCCTATTCTGTGAGAGCTGGGGCACATAGTGCCTCTCAGGACTAGACTCATGGGCTATGTCTACTCTAGAGGCTCTGTGAAGTCGACTTAGAGCGTCCACACTAAACACTCAAGTCGACTGCCTGCGTCCACACTAGAAGGTGCGAGGTGGACAGAGGAGTATTGTGGGGGCCTGGAGCTATGTTCCCTCTAAGCTGCATGGGTGTGCAACAGCGCAGAGGCTGCTGCATACCCGTGCACCTCTCACAGATACCCTCGCAGCCCGATCCCTGCGATCCCCCAGCCATGGCTCTGCCCTTCTCCCCAGCCGTGGCTCTGCCCTTCTCCCCAGCTGCGGCTCTCCCCTTCTCCCTAGTCCATCTCCCCAGCCGCAGCTCTCCTTCTCCCCAGCCGTGACTCCCCTTCACCCCAGCCCATCTCCCCGGCTCCAGCTCTCCCCTTCACCCCAGCCCGATCTTCCCCGGTCCCAGCTCACTCCAGCCTGATCTCCCCTGGCTGTGGCTCTCCCCTTCTCTCCAGCCCGACTCCAATTAGATCAACTTAAGGCTATTTCCCATCCACACCGGCTTTAAGTCGACCTAACAAGGTCGACTTAGGTGTTAAGTCGACCTTCAGAGGTGGAATTATTAAGTTGACTTAAGGAAGTGCTTAAGTCGACTTAAGGAAGCATCCAGTGTGGACGCAGCGTTCCGTTGGTCGACTTAAGCGTCGTTAAGTTGACCTAAGGTGCAAGTGTAGACATACACATGGTTAGTATGGTCCGGTTGTAGCTGTCGAGTTTCAGCCTTTCTTGAAGATGTGTTAGCAGAGAAGCTGTGCAGTTTGTGGAGTCCATGAAGGCATTCAGGCTGAGCCAGTAACAGTGTCTGTGTGGGAACTGTGGGGGACAGGCACATCTTTTAACACAAGGCCGTGTGCACTATGCCATGTTATCCTTCCAAGCCAGCCCCGCTTCAGTAGTCAATGTGGAATAGGTGTGGGGTCTCTTCCTCCTTTCCTTTGTGCATCTGCACCGGGTCAGTCATAATCTGATCCTAACCTTTTTCTGTTACAAAATCCACCATACAGTAAAGAGTCAACATATTTTGTGGAACAGAAGGGGCTCAGATTTGGCTTCCCAGCTAAACAAGGCATTCAGCAAGGAAAACAACAGAGACAGAAACCAATTCACTGAGGTTTATGTGGGTTTCCCATGGAGATCTGCTTATGCTTCCCCTATTCTTTGTGGAACCCGATTCACTTGAGCAAACCTCTACTTCCATATGGCTCTGGAAGTGACTTTGGGGTTTACAAAACCCAGCTGGTGCACTGTCTGATGTAATTTCCTAGCTGTCGATGGGCAAGTTGGAGACAGACTGTCGTTTCAACATTTTTGGACAGAGATCCCACCCTTAACACTTAAGCTTTATCCAGATACTGATATCCTGACATACCAGCTTTCCTGCTAATCTGTTAGGATGGTATTGTTCCCACTTATAGCATGGCACAGTATGTCAGCTTCCACCAGACTTAGACATAGATGCCAACCTAAATTGGATTGAGAATAGCTGGCAGCAGAGCCTCTGCTGGTGGACAAAGTGCCAAATTAGACCACATGCTCTCTTACTAGAGAGCAATGTGTCTAAAGCTTTTTACATATTAAGAAAAAGGATTTAAGGGTGGAAATCACCCTTCAAAAGAGAGGAGATGAGTGAGGTAATCTCTTTTATTGGACCAACTTCTGATGGGTAGAGAGAAAAGTTTTTGAGTTACGCAGAGCTCTACTTCAGGTCTGGGAAAGATAATCAAGGTGTCACAGCTAAATACAAAGGGGACCTAATTGTTTTCTGTTCCCCCTTATATTTAGTTTTGACACTGAGTATTTTCTATGCCTGAAAAGGAGCTCCGTGTAGCTCAAAAACTTGTCTTTTCACCAACACAATCTGTTTAATAAAAGATGGGACCCCATCCTTTTCTCTCTAACACCCTGGCGTCAACATGGCTTCACCAACACTGCAAATAAACTTTTCTAATGCTGGGTACCTAAGGTGAGGGGGACATGCTTCAGAAGTTAGTGTGCCAATAGTAGAACATGGTTTCAGTTAGTCTCTTTTTCAATCTTCTGCCATGCTGCCAAAGAAAAGGAAAAGTCAGGTCCACACAGAATATCATCACAATCATGTCTCCAATTGCTTTTGAAGTTATTCTCCCTCGTTTCACAACCTTGCATCCCTGTCCAGGTAAAATATTGGTTGTTCTCCAAGTACAGACCCCTGCTCTCCAAACAGCCACATTTATATTATTGCTGAACATACATCCTCTCAGTGATTTGGTCTTCCAGGAATGATCAACATTCTCCAGCATTGCACTGTCATTCCAGTCAATGTAGCTGTCAGAGACCCTTCTTATGCACATGATGTCCGCTAGTTTAGATGAAGGCTGAGGAGTAGCTAAAATATCATACCTATGGAGCCTATGACTGCAAAATAACATGGATTCAGTGGAGTTGCACTGGGACAGAATTGGACCAGCAGCAGGGCAGTCTGCCTCTTTAAGGCCTACAGCACTAGCGAGCACCAAGCAGCAGGCAGGTGTTTGGAGCTGGCTGATCTGGTTAAGGAGCAGTTAATGATTGGCTGTGAACCACAGCTGGAAAATAGAAGGGGCTCCAGAACTGTAAAGTAGGGCCTGTGTAAAGGCAAATGCTTCCCTCAGGAGTGGCTGCCCTGTAGTCCCACTGGAGCAGAGAGAACACTGTGACCCTTGGGGAAATGGAGAAGTAGAGGACTCCAAAATGTCAGGTCAGGACTATTGCTTCTGTTACTTTTTCATATTTTTTGCATATGTGTGGCAGAAGGATAAAAGAGCTTGTGTAGAAGGCTGAAACTGAGTTAAGCACAGCTGACTGGTTTTTCCCCAAGCTGGTGGGCAGGGTCCCCATTTGGAGTGCCCATTGCACCTATAGATCAGTGCTGGAAAGACCGGGGCAGTCACTGGAGTTCAATGAACCTGTTTGTTCTCTTTCAGAACACATGGTCTTTTGTAGTGCAAGATGAGGGAGCAATGTGGGTGCCATATGAAACGGCTGCCTTTCTGTTCTCACTGTAAGAGCTCTTTAATCAGCAGTGTCAAGCAGGGTGAGACCTCACACACATGAGAGATAAGTTATCTGTCAGAAACCTGTCTTTTGATAACTACATGGATTACATGCTTTCTCAAAGAACACAATAAAATATAACCCAGTCCCCCGCAATATGTAACACACATGTAGCATCCTGAAAATTCATGACAACTTGGTTTTTCCCATATATTTTTTAAATTTGAAATTTTGTTACAATTTTGAAACTTGAAAGATTTCAACCAATTTTCCTAAGAGAAAATACTCCCAAAAGAGTACAGCTTAAAAACTCTAAAACAAGTATAGCTGACTCATAATGGAAAAGACTTCTGGCATAGTGAACCGTCTTAGTACATGGTTAAGCTGGTTTTCATAGTTGTCTAATCTGCTGAATTACACTAGTGTTGCTGCAGAGCTGGTTGAAAAGAAAATGAGTAAGTATGTTATGGTTGAATAAGGAAGTAAGATACATAAATTGGAGAGGGGAAGAGATGTTATATAAAAAAATCTGATAATGAAGAGAGAGCATCTTTCTGACGGTGAAATAAGTCTAATAAAAATGAAAATAATAATACAGAAATGCTATACTGGTATCAAAGGGAGTGAGAAAAAATTGTGTGATCCTTGAAATCATCATGGAGACTAGTCTGAGTCCTGGAATTGAGAACATGGAGTCTTTCATCTACAGGAACCCCTATGTGGGCAATCTGTAGAGTGAGACCAAGGAAACAGAGTTTGTTTGGATGTGGATTCATATTTTCAATTATTTGGGTTCAACGCCAAATCAGGGTGGTGGTTTAGGTTTGCAGTTGACAGCACCAGAGTCATACAGATTTCATGATTGGCTGATTTCATGAGACTTCTGCCATCCTGAATGGTGGAAATCTTCACCTGAAATCTTCCATAAAAGTCTGTTAAGAGATTCTGTTTCTCTCTCTGTTGGGACCACAAAATTATATTCATATCTAGGGATTCAAATCCAAACACATTCCCCTCCCCTGTAATCTTTTCCCCCCTCCATATTTGAACAGGTTGGGGTTTGTGCCTGTGCTTTTTGCCAGTCTTTATTCTAGCTGTCTTAACAATGAAGTGATGCGGACATTCTCTTTGTGACTCCATTCAGTCCTAGGGTAAAGCTAGCTAAAATATGCTGCATTCTTCCTCCCCTGCCATCATATATTTGTTTTTCTTCTGCTATAACAAAAGCAGATGTTGCTTTTGTGCATACAGTCCAAGTGAGATCGAGCTGCTAGCCATGTGAATTTCAGGATGCTGGACTGGCTGCACCTGTGGGAAGAGGAAATAGATAAGATTAATGGAATCTAGATGCGCTCATTTCAGTTGTACATCATCCCTGGAATCCCAAGCACTCATCTCCTTTCCTTCCATTATTCCTCACTGGATCTTCCCCTTCCTTCTCCATTATCCTGACTTCCCTTTTCTTCTCCTCCCCCTGAAATTAGATATTGTTCAACAGACTCAGGAAGGATCTTGTTTTTGTTTCTGTTGCTTATAGCACAATTGGCTGTGCTAATGTTTCCTGTATAAGCTGAGATTGGGCAGCTCTCCAAGACCACATGTTATGCAATTGTAATCTTGAATCTTTTTGCAAGTCCCTACCAGAATCTCACTGCCTTTTGCTTCCTTTGTGACAGCTGATCTCTAAAGGGCCCTCAAGTTAAATACTGCTAGTATTTTCAAAAGAAAGTAAATCTGTAAACTGCCTGTGGTCTCAAGGGAGGCATGGTTGTTTATGGCATCAGTCATCAGTTATGGCATCTGTTTGAAAGTGTAAATCTGCCCTTATTCATGCTGGGTGAGGTAGACAGCTAGCTTTTTCTGATTCCAGGACACACATAGATCCTGTGGATTGCACTGGTTGAAAAGAAGTTTATACCCCGGAAATGGAAATCCCCGTGGTTCCTGAGCATACGAGGGTTTGAGCTTCGTAACAGCCAGACTAAAAGATTCTGAAAACATTTGGTGTGTGTTTGTAGACATGTGGGCCAGATTCCGATCTCATTTAACCTGATGTCATCAATTTATTCCTGATTTATGCTGGGTTAACAGAAATCAGATTTGGCCTGTGCACATCTGGCTCTTCAGATCTCCCTCTCCTCTTTACCATCTAGTACTCCTTAATCTCTTGTGTTTCTATATACCGAATAAAAATCATAATGTACTTGGCAGTGAATGTATAAAAGCGTGTTTTGTCTTAGTGATACTATAATATAGTAGCTCCAGCATGTATAGGGTTGTGCTAGCAATTCAGCTAGTTATCTTTCTTTATAGAAAGACTGTTTACTGACATCAACACAACATGGTTCTCAACATGACTGGCATTATTTCACTGTGTCCTTGTACTTCCTTCTCTGTCTGTGGCTATCCACCTGTTGTCTCTTCTCTTATAAAGCCAAGAGGTCAGGGACCACGGCCTTACTACGTTTGAATGGTAGCTAGCAGCATGGGATGCTGGTGGGTGTACTACATGTGATACAAATAAGATGAAATAATGGAACCCATCAACACCTCCCACCATCTGCACACTAAACTAAGCAAATGAAATGAGATCAAAATATTAGATGCCACAGGCAGAAAATAGAAGAGATTAAGGTGCTCTACTGCCCAAGCTTCTCACAATGGCAGGTTGTTTGTTCTAACCAGCATACTAAGTACCACCACCTACATTAAGATGGCATGGTTATGTTCAGAGTCGAAGGATGTCAATGGGGAAAAGCAGCGGCCTTGGTGGAAATATTGGCTCAGTGATGGGCTTGTATCTGGACCGTATCTGAACTGCAGCTAAGACCAGCCCCATCTTCCTCTCTTGTCCAATGAGAGAGTCTATGGTTTTGATGCTGCCCTGGGATGGGGAGATGATGGTGGATTGGGACACTCTTCTCCACTCTGAGGCAAATCCTTCTCCTAATGTAGAGCACAAATACTTGAATTGTGTGCAGGGGCTGCCGTGGGGAGTAAAGAGAGGAGCCCTCTCCCCACAGGCTACGGAGCAGCAGCAGTAGTGCTACAAAACTAGCTTCATTTCCTGCTGCCCCATTTCCTGGGAGCCATGACTGGTAGATCTACTGGCTCTATCTTGCCGCAAGTGTCCTTTTGTGGTAGTGGGCAGAGAACCCTTTGGGACGGGCAGGAGAATGTGCAGGGAGCCATATGGCATCTGCAGTAGCAAAGGTCCTCCATGCTCAGGCTCCTGGGATAGGATTTGCTCACTTGTGTGGAGCCAGTCTATGGTCTTCCATAATAGAGGTTCTCAACCTTTTTCCTTCTCAGATCTCCTCATAACATGATATTAAAAACTCCAGGGCCCAGTGGCAGATGCCTCAGGGCTCCTGGCTTCAGCCCTGGGCAGGGGGGCTTGGGCTTCTACCCTTTGGGGTGCTGTGGCTCAAGGTGGTGGCAGGCTTTGGGGCTTGAGCCTTGAGGGGAGTGGTGGAGCTCAGGGCTCCAGTCCCAGGTTCAGCCCCCAAACCCAGGGGCTCAGGTGCCAGTTCAACTGCATGGAGAAGAACCATTGTTCCTTCAGGCCCCTCTTTCCCCTTGACAGCCCTGATTCCTTGCTTACCCCCCTGGTGTGTTGACATGTCTGAAGGGAGATTTTATCTCCTGTATTCAAAGAGCAAAATATGATTTGGGGCCCTGTATCTCTGTGATACACTGTTGATGTTCACAGAAACCTCTAGATCTGTTTCAAAAAAGTTTTCTGTCAGGCTGTCTGGAGTGACTCCTGACTGAGTCCCAACCACAGGCCAGACTATCAAAAACAGGGCAGACATACCAAACTGGTATGTTCTATAATTAGATTTCACTAATTCTGCAAGAAATGTGAACTCCTGGATCGCTATAACAGTCTTACCTTGGGGTCAGAGACAGTCTCCATAGACTCTTGAGTCTATCTTGCCACACCATGGAAGTTGGACTTCTCTAAATGGTCACTTACACCAAAACCACAAAATATTCAGGTTGCTTCCAGTTCTAAGAAACAGGTCATTTACCCCGAGTCATTTGATACTTGATCTTACACCAAAGACAATGTCTCTAGCTAATCCTATAATAAACCTTCTAAAGTTTTATTAATTAGGAAAAAAGAAATGAGTTATTTACAGGTTCAAGCAAGCATATACATATAAATGAGTTACAATCTAAATCTAAGAGCAATAAAGTTGTGGTGATCTGTCAATTCAAAACGTCTTTCAGGGCAAACCCACGTTGATCCTGGAGCTCTCTTCTTTAGTTTAGTGTGTCTCATCCTGTTAGATTCAAATAGTAAAGAAATGAAAAATATTCTTGTCCATGATTTTCATTTCCGTCTTCCAGAATTCACACTAGTCAGATGAGACCTTCTGCACCTACTTCTCTGTTGGTGGATGGGGCAATTAATAAAGCTTTGTTTTATGATGGTTCACTTAATTTTGATAGCCCTCCTGGTTCAGTTGAGGGGGGGGGACAGAGAGGAGGAAGAAGAGGGAGACAATTCCTACGCGAGGGTTCACAAGTTCAGAGCAACCATTTTCAATGTTGCAAAGCAAAACTTAAAAATTCCCTTACAGCCTGGAATATAGTAATTACAGGAAAGTTTAATGTACATAGCTATTTAGAAGTGTTTACACTTCATAGAGTCTAAACACTAAATACATTCTTACAAGATTGAAGATTATTTTGAAAAACAAAACAAAAAAAACCCCAACAAAATAACCCCCCCCCCCCATCATAAGGGTGAGTTGGCTTGGTTTCCAGTTACAAGTTTGTCAGTTTTTAACTAACTCCTACAGCCGTTGGCTTTACCACACTGCCACTTCCATTTAAGCGTTAGTTGCTTATTCTGTGCACTTTTGCTAAGACTTTCAGATCCTCCAGATCTTAAAACCATGCTGCTTGCTGGTAGGCAGAGTCAGTATTGAGAGATGTTTGTGCCATTCTGGGCACTAAAATACTGATGGTGTCTTTCCTGTCTTGGGTTCTGCCGCTACCCAGTTTGTGTTTCTTTCATAATGCACAGGAGAGAGGAGAGAGGATTCTGAACACTACTCAGAACCCTCATTTTAAAGCTTCGGATGTGCAGAGTGGAATTCCAGCCAGGCCTGCGAGTGAAAGATGCAACAGCATAAGGCAAAGCTGGGAGAAATGGGAGCAGGTGTCTGGCACCTCTCGGAATTGGAGCTAGTTCCCTGACATTTAGAAGGCATAATGGTTGCATGTTTCAATGCCAAGGATTGGGAGTATGGGATTTATCTAGCATGTGCCCACTTACTTTATGCATGTGGACATTTGTTCTCCCACCCACCTAATTAGTAAAATAGAGTGTAGAAAATTAAGGGGTGGGTTTGTTGTTTTGTTGTGGCTGTTGAAGGCAAAGTTTGCTTTGCTGCAGAGCACTACAGTCCACAGAGGCACAGCATTGTCTCTAAAGCCAGCATTAGAGCTGGCTTTCCACAGCAAGACTTACTGACAGAAAAATGATGCTACAAAATGCCACCGCAGGGGAAGGTGGAGTTGGGGGGGGGGAAGGATCAGGATAATGGACACCAAAAACGAATACTTGGGGATGCAAGGAGCATAATCGTTAGAGATGGGCAAAGTTAAACTGGTGAAATTGATATCTTGCCTCTTCTCCAGACTTGCATCAGCAAAAGCTTCCTCCCAAAGCCAGAGGATCACTGGGTGGATCATCTGCCTCTAACAAACTGAGACTGAGCCTGGTTAAAACTTCTAACAGAACTTCTCTGAGAAAGCAGTTTGTGCTCCTTTAAGTGTCCTCCAGCCACCCAATGGTTACTTCATCTGGTGGTGCTGCTTTGGCTGGAGCTTACTTGTTTGAAAGGGGGAAGGGGCACTTGGCTCTGCCTGCTGCTGCCTCTGGGTCGGGCAGTGCCAGACTCTGAGATTTATCCATCTAGCCTCCAAGATCAGTATTGAATTTCCACTTCCATGCATTCTTGGCTGATTTGCTATGCATCAAGTCTGTTGTGGGTATCTGCTAAATATTAAAATGTTGAGTAAACATGTTCAGCACTCCAAAACTGGCCCTTTCTATTTGGTGACCACTCCTATTCACTTTCTTTATAGATAGCCTTCAGCGTCACATCTCTGTTGGTCCTATAGTATTCTTAGGTTAGCTTGCATTTACTCAGACCTAGAGAGCTGTTCTGAGCAATGCTGGTGGGGGAGCTAAGGGTGAGAACAGATAACTGAGATGAAGAACATTCACACCCTTGTCCCATGGCACATTTGTCTCTTAGCTCAGTGTTAGAATATTCTGATGAGCCTGGACTATTTTGTTCTCAGAGTTCAGAGAGCTGAGAACTGATAGGCAGAAGAATCAGGCTGGGAAGTCATCAGTCGGTTTTTGACAGTATACGTATATCCAGGAATATGCAGCTCAGATATTGGCACATCCTATTCCAAGACTTGAAAACATGCACGAGAGGTGCCTTCATAGCCCACAGCACTTCCCAGTAAAGAAGAAAGATATGATGAGGAGCAAATGGGAATTAGCATTTCTCACCATGGATTCCAAACTCAGAGAATCTTGCAGACTTTAATGGCCAACTCTTACAGAAATTAAGGGCTTATCTTTCACAGGGACTGAGAATTCACTAGTCATTGAAGTCAGTGGGCGCTGCAGGTTGTCCTTCTCATAAACAAGACCCTAAGGCTATGTCTACACTGGCAAGTTAGTTCGATTTAAGGAGGCTTAAGTCGACCTATCTTAATCCCCATCCACACTAGGCTTTCATTAGGTTGACTTAAGGGGCTTCCTTAAATCAACCTAATGAACGCTTAGGTCAACTTAATAAGAACTGCGGGGTATTCGAACTAATCCTCCTTAGGTTGACCTAAGGCCAGCGTGGATGCATAAGTCCACTTTCTTAGGTCGACCTAAGGGAATTTAAGCCACATTACTAAGTCCCGGTTAAGGGAAACCACTTTAAGTCGACTTAATAAGGTCGACTTTAAGTTGACTTAAAGTCGACCTGATTTAAGTCCACTTAAAAAAGTCGACCTAACTTTTTGTAGTGTAGACATAGCCTAAATGTCTGCCAAATAGGGCCCTTTTAGACAGATGACTAGAAAGGAGCTTTGTGCACTGACATTAGCCAGGCTTGTGGCTTTGTGGTTTCTTAGCTGTGAGCTGGAACAGCAGAAGTCTTTTCCTCTGTTCATCCTCCAGAGCTTTGCTGAGATGAAATACAATATGTAGAAACTTTACTCCCAGCAACTCCCTACTTACCAATAATCAGACCATATTGGAGAAAAAGTATTTAAAATATGTAGCAATGTGGGGCTTTTTAAAATATAAGCTTTAAAATATGCAGTGTAAGACTGCAGGAGTCATCCTCATAGGAAACCAATGAACATCTCAGAGCTAAGTGAAACTGCTTTTCCTTCTAATTGATGAGCCCTACATTGCATTGTGGGGGAGAGAGGGTATTATTCTGCCAAAACAAATAATTTAACATCTTTTGAAGTGATATAGTGAAATTTGTAGCTATTGCATTAAGAGAATCATTAATAAATTGGGCTATAAATGCTTGGGTGAACGTAACAGACTCCAGCTGAAAATATGCTGAATAAGTTGGATATGATACTCAGGTAAATGGCAAATAGGCTACCTGTTGGTTTACTTGTCAGCATTGAAAGCTGGTATTGTGGCTACCTGGAGTGTAATTCTACTCGAGGAGAAAATGGGGTTCTTTTAATTAAAACAATTGGGGCAACATCATTTCACTTAGAATCATCCATGGCTTTTTAAAAAAGATTGAAGTCAGTCTAATCATGACGACTGTTTGAGCTCTACAAGCAGAATGAGAGCGGTGAGTAGTCAATGACAACGGAAGTGGGATGTGGGCCCTGAAGTTGTTTGTTGTGGACATTACTACAGGTTGCTGAAGTCGATGATTGGATAGAAGTCCAGTCAATCAATGCTCCTATCAATTAATCTCTAATTGGGAAGATTTTCCAGTCTGTTTTAGCTCATTTAGGGACGATATGTATGTGTGCTGGTGTTTCCAAAACAATAGCTTAAAATGACAACAGCCTATTATAATAGTACAGACTCTCGACTCTTGTTGCTAATGATAACGTGTCATGACTACAGGTTTTGATAAGAACAAGATCTCCTAGAAAAAAGCACATCTTGCACAGATCTCAAACTACAGCATTGTTTTGAGTCCACCTTACTAAATCCATGTGCAATTTAGTTTGTTACAGCAATGATACCATATGCTTACATAGCACCTTTAATTCCAAAGCAATTTACAAACTGCATGTAGAAAGGACACCCAGCACTGAAATGCAACCACCTCTGCAGAGTGATGCTATTGTTATCTGACAGCATATAGCAACACAATTTGACACAGGAAGTGAAGAACACTGCAAGTGAAGAATAGAAGTAATCAGGGTGAAGTGACCACCATTTCTGTTCCTCCAGTATGGAATTCTGCCAACTTGAATTCAGTGACTACATAGTAGATGAAAGACTGAGGAACCTGAATATCCAATTAGAGGCCAAATATACCTTTGAGGTGATGTATTTAATCACTAGTGGAAGTAGATGGGGAAATGACCACTTCTTTTCTTCTAGTGGGTTTCTCTGAAATGAGCATTTGGAAATGTTAGATATGTTTTAATTAATAAATGCTTCATATCACTTAGCATCTAGTCTATAAAAGGCAAGAATGTTTAAATCTGCATTAGCTGATTATGGTTAATCTAAGCTACCAGATCCAGGGTTTTCCAATTCAGAAACATCCATTCACAGCAGCACACGGTCATAGAAGTTCCAAAGGGGTAGCCTTGTTAGTCTTGATCAGCAAAACAAACAAGGAGTCCTGTGGCACTTTTAAAGACTAACAAATTCTGTCCACCATGATATTATTGTAATTTAGCTGTATCAGGAAGAAAGGTTGGAATGTGTGGAGGGAGACTGTTGGCTTGTAATGAAAAGCTGCAGGAGACCCTCCCATGTGGGCCCAAAATCATACCTGTCTCTGCCTCAGGATAGAAATTATTTTCTTTACCTTCCTTCTCTTGCCCCATCCCATGTCTGTGAAATAAGCAACAAGTTCTAGAGCAACAAGTATTATGAAGAGCTATTCCTCTTGAAAAATGACATTGTTCAGTAGTATGATAGAAAGGGTAAAGGAGAAAGGGAATGGGGTGAAAGAGAAAGTAGAAAACAAGGAGACTAGGGATTTTGGGAGGCCAAAGGAGAATGGAGAAAGAGAAGAGCCAGGGAGCAGGCAAAATAGCTGGTACCCATAACTCCTCTAGAAAAAGGAAAGGAAACTAATCAAATCCTTCCTCCTGCTGCCTCTTGTAATTTTACAGAAATAGTCTGTAATTCTCCCTGGAGTCCCTTATTGACAGCTGGCAGATGTAGAATGAGAGAGGGTCCCCAGAATGACTAATTGCCAAGTCACAGCTGGAATCTCTATGAAGGTATTGATGCAGTGAGGAGAGAAACTTTTGCTGCCACGTGGTGGCAGAGAAGAGAATTTGCAAATTTTATGTCTGTTCTTGTAGTCCTTGGCCAAAGATGTTTCCTTGATTTCTGTGTGGTCCAATAAAAATGTGCTAATTTTGAACAATTAAAACTGGGCAGAAGAGGCCAAGCAATACAAGTGATGTGGAATTTATTTAGTGCACAACTTTCTCCTTATCCAGATAAAATGCTCACATGCTACAGGTTTATCAACAAGTGTTTTTGAACAAGTGCTTAAAAGCCTGTGTCAGAAGCAGTGTGTGAATGGTACCTCTTATTGCTATGGTTCCTATAGCAAGGTCTTGTTCTTAATTGAATACCACAGTATAAGCTAGGGAAAAAATGGCTAGAACACCAGCTAGAAGTGCCCTGAGCCACTTTAAATTACTATTTTTTTATTTTTTGTCAGAATTGTGCATTTTGTGCTGTCAGGCCTAAAATAGGAACACCTGGTTATTTTGTTGTGATGCTTTTTAAGGCTTCTTTGTCTCTAACAGTGCCACAAGGTATGTAATGTGGATCTGAGCTCTTCGGTAAACAAGTGAAAGAATGATGAATTACATAAAAAAAACCACCCTTGATTTCAGTTTAAACTTTGTGGTCTTTTTAACCACGTTTTAGCAGGAAAAAATAGGGGCATAGAGGACTGAACTTATTTCTATGGTAATTCCACTATGCGCACCAGGAAACAACTTTGTGTGGCTATGTCTACACTGGCAAGTTAGTTCGAATTAAGGAAGCTTAATTCGAACTAACTTAAGCCTTGGCCACACTAGGCTTTCATTAGTTCGAGTTAAGGGCTTCCTTAATTCGAACTAATAGATTCAATTATACTTTTCGTACTAACCCTTAATTCGAACTAGTTAGTTCGAATTATGTCAATGTGGCCATGTTAGTTCGAACTAACTGCTTAGTTCAAACTAACCGGCACATTGAGCTTAATGAACTGATTAATTCAAACTAAGCAAGTGCCATGCATGGCACTTGCTTAGTTCAAACTAAAATTCCAGTGGGGCCATGCTAGTTTGAATTAAGTCAATTCGAACAAAGTAAATTTAGTTCGAATTAGTTAGTTCGAATTAACAAATTCGAACTAACTTTGGTAAATGTAGACATAGCCTGTGTGTGTGTGTGTGTGTGTGTGTGTGTGTGTGTGTGTGTGTGTGTGT
>ML685817.1:4535486-4552333 GCA_007922175.1 Pelusios castaneus | reverse complement strand
ACACACACACACACACACACACACACACACACACACACACACACACAGACCTTGTAATTTCTGTTACTATTGGTATATCCGTATCCACTAACAGATAGCCAGTGCATTTCAATGTGTCTGTAAATATTCAAGGTTTGGCTTTAATGAAAAATACTGTCTCTATAGAGAGGAAAGGTAATGGTTTATATGCAAATGTTACAGTGCTATCTTTTCAGTATCTCAGGGAAAAAAAATCAAACCACAGCCTTCAGTCCTATTTAAATAAAAATAAAAAAAAATCACTTTGCCTCAAGAGATCCAAAAAGCTGAATATATTTTCCTAGCTGATTGATGCTATTCCATTTATTTTTAAATGTAATTTTCCCTGGGTAAGGAATTGTTCTCTTGAATGTCAAGAAGGAAATATTTCCCAAATCATATTCTCTGATTGGCTGGTTTGAGTCTAATCAGATAGCTCTGTTGTGAAAAGGGGATGCGGGAAGTAAAGAAGGGAGCTATTTGTCACGCTGGATTTCCAGCCATTGCTAAAGAGCTGCTTTGTAATGCCAGCCTGCCAAATCTCCTGGCCACAATCAAATTACTCCCCCCATATGTACGCACATACACACACCCTAGCCCTTCAGATCTATCACTGACAGAACAGTTATTAAACAAAAACTCAGCCCAGGGAATTATTAATCGCAAAGATTCATTTCTTTATCAAATGTTGTGGCCTGGAGGGAGAGCTCTTTAAGCTTTCAGAAAGACCATAGCACATTAATCACTGATGGAGAAGGTGTGGGCTTGGCATTTTTAATACTTGTCAGATCAGAAGCAAGAGATACCGAGATCAAAGGAGCTGCTTGCTATTTGGAGGCTGAAGATCTTAATTTTTCCACAAGGTTGTGTGTCCTCCTTGGGTTTTTTATCCCAGCAAGCTTCTGCACTTCCTGGAGCGGGGCTGGTCCTGCCAGCTGCACATCAGAACGCTGAAAGGAAAAGAACGGGCGTGATGGATGGAGTGTTCTCTAAACATTGTGCCAGCACTTTCACAAGTGGTGACAGACTTGGGGTGTCCAGCTTGAGCCACACTTTCACAGAGGTCACGGACTCCAAACTACAGCTTAAGTCAATCAGCTGCTCATCTCCGGTGGGAATCAGACCCAAGTCTGCTAAATCAGGTTAAACTGAGCACCCAAAATCAGAGGCCAGTTGTGAAAAGTTTGGCCTTTCTTGAAGTTTAACCTTTAGTTTCACCATATGTATTTTATTAAATGACTGTCACAGTAACTGTGAGCTGTATCGATGGTGGTGGTGTACAGTGGGTGAGGCTTGAAGCACTTACTCTGTGATTAGTTAAATTGTTAATTAACGCTGACCTTGTTGGCTTTAATACTGCGACCTTTACCCCCTTGTAGGTGGGGAGTTGGTTGCTCCTGGCTGTGTGCTTTGTGAGGTCTATAATATAAGTTGCTATTTAGTTGACCCTCTAAGGAAGGGTGGTATATCATGTCAAGCTGAAAGCCTTTATCATTACAACTCTAGCAATCTTGTGGCTACATTACTGATTCCCGTGATCTCACTTCAGATCTGCTGCCGAGCAATTTTTCAGCCTGGGGACATTGAGTCAGTTTGCATGCAAAAGTCATTACCACTTATTCATATCACCTCGTCCTCAAAGTGTGGTTCAGGTCCTAGAATGGAATAGAGGAGACCAGGGTTCAATTCCCAGCCCTGTCTCCATCCTCTGGAGGCACATCACTAAGGATGGATTGCTTAGGAAGAGATAAATACCCAGAGTTTCAACTGCAATCATTCTGAACTTCAGGTGCTCAGACCTCCTAAAAACGCCTTTCCTTAATTTCTCCATCTGTAAAATGGAACTAATATTTCACTCTCTCACAGCAATGCTGAAGGAGAAATTCATTATCTCAACTGTAGTCAGCAGCCTCAGGTCACTGGGGTCAAGAACGCTGTCTGAACACATACTTGTACTGTCCTTGATGCCAGATGCCCCAATCTCATCTGGGGCCTCTGGATTCTACTACAATATAAATATGCTCAAAAATATTAAAGCTAAAAATAATAGTAGCTCTTGGGGGAAGCAAATGTGCCTGCTGTGCGATGTAATGTACCAAGCTTGCCATCCTTATTTGTCCAAGGAGCTGAAAAGAGGTAAAACACCTCATTGTCTCCCAGAAGGAATGAAAGGATGGATGTATTGGGTCAAATGGAATCTCAGCACCTCAAACAAGCATGGCATGTTGCAATACAATATTTGGGTTGTGATGTAACATCAAGATGTGAGACTGACTCTTTGGGAGTCTAGTTCCCTGATGAAGCAGCTCCTAGCTCTACCAGGTTGAGGACCTCTGCTTTTAAATTGAATTTTTATTTTATTTATTTATTTGGTAAGCCATGTCCAGTTTCCCAGTGTTACAAAGCCATTCTGTGTGGATTAAGCATTAGAGTTAACTTCTACAATTATAGCTGACCTAGCTGCCCTATACAGAAACTGCCCTCTTTCCACTGAGCATATCATCACATACCAAAGAGTATATTGGAGAACCACTTTGAATGGCCACTCAGGTTGCCTCCATAATGAGAAAAATGGCAAAGATGAGCTATAGGCTTTCTACTGTATCAAATGAATCTGGTTTGTCCACCAAGGAAGCCCTGAAAAATCCATAGTTTGGGGAGGATTTTCACACTGCAGAAGCCACAATTTTGTTTTTATTGCATCCAGCAATAGAAATAGCTTCTTACTCATTAAATAGGTAGGTCATCCTTTAGTGTGAAAACTTCGGTGAGGCATGAAGCAAAGTTTTGTATTGTAGGGCAGACTCGGGAGATTGGCACTGGGAGTCGGGGCACATGCCCCATGTACTCAGCGCCAGCAACACCACTGGCCAGTGCCCTGAGTCTGGCGGGGATAGGGGGTCTAGCCGCCACCAGCCCAATCGGGCTCCCACCGGGATCTGGGGCCCAGCCGCCACTGGCCCAGTCAAGCTCCCGCCGGGATCTGGGATCTGAGGCCTGGCCACCACTGGCCCATTGCGACCCCCACCAGGGCTGGGGCGGGGCCTCAAGCTGGTAGCGGCAGGAGCCTGATCCGGCCCCAGCCAGGGACCCAGGGGACAGATTGGGCCCCAGATCAGGTACCCAGGCCTGGGCCCTGAACCTATTATGGGGACAGCGATGCCCCTGATGACTGGGCTATTACCCCCCTCTATATTTCAGAGCAGCTTACAGGTCAGTTCTGCTGTCGGGGCACATTGGGGCCTACAGAGGAATGATGGTTCTGTGGTTTGGGTGCTAGCCTGGACTCTATTCTCTATTCTACCACAGACTCCTCAGGTAAATTGCTATCCTTCTGTGTTTTTGCCCCCCGTGCATAGAGTGGATCTTCACCTCCCGGGCATGGTGAAGATAAATGCATTAAGATTTGGAGGTGCTTTTCCATAATAGTTGCTATGTAAGTGCCATATATAGATTCTTCAACAAGACCGTAGGTGCTTAAAACTAAGTACTTGCTGAATGAAGCCAGAGTGCTCAGTGTTCTGCAGGATTGAATCCTCAGTGAAGACCCTGGCACTGTTCAGTGTATGTAATTTTTCTGTTACTGAAGTTCTTTGTTTTTTCTTAATTTCTGCGTTAAGAAAATCCTGCTTGGGAACATTACTCCTTTTCATTCTCTCCATGTGCTCTTCTCTCCTTATCCATCTAGAACTCTCAAATGTATTCAAGTTAGGACTTGCCTGTCTCCAATAAGTAACCAGGTCTTTCAGGAGTGCTTCCTTGTGATGGCTTTTAGATATAAGGACAAACAAGATTTTCCTTCTCCATTTGTTTTTGTCTGTGATCAGAAATATTGCTGGGAGCACATATTCCATAAAGAATGAAAGGGAAGGGCAAAGGAAAATGCACAATTGTTGCATCACGTATGAATTAAAGAAGTCTGATACACTGATTCTATATAAAATGTTAAAGCTATAATAACAGGACCATGCCTCTCCACACCCATTTGCCTCCCCTCCTGGCTGGTTGGCTCCCTCCCTCCCCTATAAATGAATTTTGAGAGGCTCAGGTAGGCTAAATTAAAACAATGTCACAAATTGGAGACTGAATTATGCTCTTCATTGAACTAATAGAAATCCAGTTACTCCATAGACTTTGCTGGACTCTTACCCTCTGGATTTACGTTGTTGTGAGAATTTGACCTTTGATTTGAAGCATTCTTGCCATCAAGGCTTTCTCTCTGGCTGGTTGGGTTGTCTTTCTATAACTACCTGATTGGGCTCAGGCTCTTAGGATTTAGAAGGGTTCTTGCCTGGACTTAATTAATTAGGGCTTCTGATTGAAGGAGACCTATAAGTACTCTGACATAACTAAGTGAAGTGTGGAGGAGAAGAGGATTAGCAGGGCATTAACTCCCTGAATACTGGTTTTTGTGTAGGCCTCTTCACTGTGCCAGAATTCACTAACAAATATCTCGTGAATGAAAGGTAGATTGAACAGTACAGGCATCTGTCTGAACTGCTTTCTGTTAGAAGTAAAATGTGGCTAGTCGTTGCCCATATACTGAGGAGGTCCCTTCAGGTGACGGAGTTATCTTTTGAGAAGCTGCCGAACTACAGTGCCAAGGGGTTCTGTGACTATACATGCTGATAGTTGGGTGTGTAAAACCACGAGAACTTGTTTGGTGGATGACCTGCCAGGTGCAAATGTTGCATATCTCATGAGACACGACAAACTTCTAATAAGTGCAGGGAGCAGCCTGCAGTCACGATTCATACCAGTGATGTAAGGAAATATGACATATTGCAGGAGCTACATTTAAATGAATGTAGGAAGAAGTTTTAAGTGACTGTGAAGCAACTCTAGACTCTCTTCTTCATATAGACCTGTTAGGGAAATTAGGTTTCAATGTATAGATGAGAAAATGGAGCAGAGAGGTGGTGTTTAAGTGTATCTGGCACGAACAAACTTATTGGAGAATACTGCCTATTCAGAAGGGATGGTGTACTTCTTAACCAAATACTGGAGTTCTAGGAAAAAGATGTTGTGGGGAATATTTAAGATAGGAGGTAAGGAAAATTCAGCAGGGTCTGAGGAGCCCTCTCCTCCAACAGTGATATCTGCTGGAAGTGTCAGTAATATGATAGAGAATTGTATAATCATTAGAAGACAGGGGAAGAATTAATCTCTGCATTGGAAAAAAACCAGGTTAAGTCATCAAGGTTCAATCCAAAAAGGTAGAAAGGTTTCAGATAAAAGAATAACTTAAAATAGGCATGCTGCCAAGAATGAAAACTATAAATATGCATATTGCAAGAGCAAGAAGCTTAAGAGCAAGAATAGGCAAGGCGATGCTGGAAGAGGATCTAGGGCTAATAGATACTACTGAAATACAGTAGAATGAAAACAATAAACAATGAATAACAATGATAAACACTAGGTGTACATTATACAAAACCAAGTTGGATTGTAGGTCTGTACTTGGCATGCACAGAGCAAATGTAAGTGTACATAATGTATTAAAGACAATGTGCGGGCCTAGTGATTTACAAAGAAGTGGGATATTGTCCCTGCTCCACAACTTTAAATCTGGATTGAAAAAGAACTCAGCACCTAAAGAAAGTGGCCATGTTGTCAAATGTACGTGGCACTAGCAGCTTCCCTTTTTTGTAGCTAGGAGTTCTTAGGGTTCTCCTCAGTCAGACAGAATGCTAACACTTGTTCCGATTACACCGCCATTCAAAGAGTCTCAAAGCCCTTTGTAATACATTACCATTTACAGATGGGTTAAATGTCTGTCACAGTAAGTTACAATGGCAGAGCTGGCCTTGGCAGCAAAGAATTAATGCATTCCATCCTGTATTCTCACCCCTAGATCAAGTTCCCTCTCTACACTTCAGCAAAGTTCAGCCTTCATTAGAAAACCACTTTAAACAAAACAGATGAAGTGCACATAATATTTTTACTCCTCAAAATCTGGAATACTATATGCCATTTACATTGAGTCATTGAAATTGCTCCAAATGAAACATTATACTATGTTGTGCCAATGCCTAAGTCTTTATGCTAAGGTTGTAACAAGCACGCACGCGCGCACACACACAAAACCCCCTAGTCAATAGCATTCCAGATTTAGAGTAGAAGGAATATAAATCTGTTGTGATGCTCCATGTCTGTGAGCAGATTTCTCTGGGAGAATACATGACTTAAGGCATGTCACTCTTGACTATAAATTTAAGTTGATTTGAATTAAATTGACATGCAGCTGCGACAGTAATTAGGTCGGTCAGTCGTGTCCACACCACGCTTATTCTGTCAACGTAGTTCCGGGGCTGGCAACCTTTGCTGACCCCTGTGCCGGCCCCTCCTCCTCGACCCTCCGCTGGTTCTGACAGCCCATTCATGGAAAGAAGCCACCTGGAGGGGCTCCTCTCAGCAGCGTGCCTGGGGACCCCATCCCCAGTTACCTGGAGTGACTCCTTTTGCTGGTGGCACATCACAGAGAGGAGCTGCTCTAGGTGGCTTCTTTACATGGTGTGCCTGGGGCATGGACATGGCAGGGATCTCTGCACTGCAGCCGCCCCCGAAAGAAGCCACTTGGAGTGTCTTTTGGTGGCAGGAGTGGCAATTTCTGTGGCACCATAAAGGATGCCAAGTGCCGCTCCGAATGGGCTTGTGTGCCACTGTTGGTATGCGTGCTGGGAGTTGCCTACCCCTGATGTAGTGCATCCTCCCTAGCAGCATTTGCATCGATGCACTGGGGGTCACTATCTCGCATGCACTGCTGGGAAAGATTAGATGCAGTGGGTTTGGGAAGGGCTTTCAAAGCCTCATGGAAGGAATGGGAACATGGCTTTGGCCTCCCATGATGCACTTTCCTCTTTCCCTACCTCAATATCAACAGCAAACAACCCATATTTTATTGAAAGCCTCTTAGCTGTGTGTACACCATAGCCTGAGAAACATGGACTCTGCTCAGCTGTGCAGTCTTATTGTGAGCATTACAAACACCTCACACCTTATCCTGCAGTATTTCCAGAGTTGAAACAAGAGCCAACATGCCACGTCAGTCAACCAGCGCTGCTGCAAGCCACAGAATGAAACAATTCTCGGTGGCTGCCGACAGTCGTGCAATCGTGCAGCAGTGGAACACAGTAAAGGGCCATTTCTGGTCCCATGAAACAGGCACTAACTGGTAGGATTGCATCGTTATGCAGGTGTGTGATGAAGAGAAGTGGCCACATGACTTTCGAACGCAAAAGACCATTTTCAGGGAACTTTTGCAGAGCTTTCCCCAGCCATGAAATACAGCAACATTAAATGAGATTTGCTCTACAGTGGAGAAATAAGTGGTGATTGCTCTGTGGAAGCTTGCAACGCCCGACTGCTACCGGGCAGTGGGGAATCAATTTGGAGTTGGTAAATCCACCACGGAGTCCATTATTTTCCAAATATATAGGGCCATCTATTGACTTCTGCTAAGCACGGTAGTGACACTCGGCAATGTGCAGGACATAGTGGCTGGTTTTGCCACAAGGGAGGGTTCCCTAACTGTGGCCAATAAGCAGTCTGCCCTATCCTTGCAGCCTCTGTATGGTGTACTTCTTTTTGTCTGTCTCCTTGTCTTGTCTTCTATCTTCAGACCAGCATGGGGAGGAAAAGGTGTTGTAAAAGAAATTGCCTTGTATCTCACTCTGAACATAGAATCATAGAAACTGGAAGGGACCATGAGAGGTCATCAAGTCCAGTCCTCTGCACTCATGGCAGGACCAAGTACCCTCTTAAACCATCACTGACAGATGCTTGTCTAACCTGCTCTTAAAAACTTCCAATGATGGAGATTCCACAACCTCCCATGGCAACTTATTCCAGTGGTTAATCACCCTCACAGTTAGGAATTTTTTCCTAAAGTTCAACCTAAAGCTCCTTTGGCATAATTTTAGCCTATTGCTTCTTGTCCTATCATCGGCAGTTAAGGAGATCAATTTTTCTCCCTCTTCCTTGTAACAATCTTTTAGATACTTGAAAACTGTTATCATGTCCCCTCTCTGTCTCCTCTTTTCCAGACTAAACAAACCCAGCTCTTTCAATCTTCCCTCAGACCTTTAATCATTTGTGTTGCTCCTCTCCGGGCTTTCTCCAATTTCTCCACATCTTTCCTGAAATGAGGCGTCCAGAACTGGACACAATATTCCAGATAGGCCTAATCATGGCAGAGTAGAGAGGAAGAAACACTTCTCGTGTCTTTCTTCCAATACCCCTGTTAATATATCCCAGAACGGTGTTTGCTTTTTTTTGCAACAGGGTTACACTGTTGACTCATATTTAGCTTGTGGTCCAGTAGGACACCTAGATCCCTTTCCGCAGTGCTCCTTCCTAGGCAGTCATTGCCCATTTTGTATGCGTGCAATGGATTGTTCTTTCCTAAGTGGAGTACTTTGCATTTGTCTTTATTGAATTTCATTCTATTTACCTCAAACCATTTCACCAGTTTGTCCAAATCATTTTGAATTGTGATCCTATCCTCCAAGATGCTTGCAACCCCTCCCAGCTTCGTATCATCTGCAAACTTTATATGTATTCTCTATGCTATCATCTAAATCATTGATGAAAATATTGAACAGAACTGGATCCAGAACCATTCCCTGCTGTACCCCACTTCTTATACCATTCCAGCCTGACTGTGAACTGTTGATAACTACTCTCTGGGAGCAGTTATCCAACCAGTTTCGCACCTATCTTATAGTAGTTCCATCTAGATTGTACTTTCCTAGTTTGTTAATGAGAAGGTGATGCGAGACTGTATCAAAAGCCTTACTGAAAGTCAAGAAATACCACATCTACTGCCTCCCCTCTATCCACAAGGCTTGTTACCCCGTCATAGAAAGCTATCGGGTTGGTTTGACATGATTTGTTCTTGACAAATCCCTGCTGACTATCACTTAACACCTTATTCTCTTCTAGATGTTTGCTAATTGATTCCTTAATTATTTGCTCCATTATTTTTTCTGGTACAGAGGTTAAACTGACTGTTCTATATTTCCCTGGGTTGTCCTTATTTCCATTTTTTTTTATAGATGGGCACTATATTTGCTCCTTTCCAGTTCTCTGGGCTCTCTCCATGATTTTTCAAAGATAATAGCCAATGGCTCAGATATCTCCTGGGTGAGATCCTTGAATATTCTAAGTTGCATATCATCAGGCCCTGGTGACTTGAAGACATCTTACTTGTCTAAATCATTTTAACTTGTTCTTTCCCTATTTTATCTTCTCATCCTATCCCATTCTTATTGCCCTCCCCTATGTCAGGCATCCAATTGCTTCCAACCTTCCCGGTGAAGATGGAAACAAAGAAATCATTTAGTTCCTCTGCCATTTCCACATTTTCTGTTTGTTTTCCCCTTTTTGTTGAGTAACAGTCCTACACTGTCCTTGGTTTTTCTCTTGCTTCTAATGTATGTGAAAAATGTTTTCTTGTTACTCTTTATGCCTTCAGCTAGTTTGATCTCGATTTGTGCTTTAACCTTTCTGATTTTTCCTCTACATAATTGTGTTTTTTTTATAGTGATCCTTTGTAATTTGACCTAGTTTCCACTTTTTGTAAGACTCTTCCTTTATTTTTAGAGTCTTGAAAATCTCCTGGTTAAGCCTGGGTGGTCTCTTGCCGTACATGGTGAGATGTGTCCTCATTCTGATGTGTGGTGATGGGAGAGCTGTGCCAGTTGTTGAGAGCTCACTCCTTTGCTTTAGTGCAGGGGTAGGCAACCCCCGGCACGTGTGCTGATAACGCACGGGAGCCCATTCAGAGCAGCACATGGCACCCTCTGCGGCATCACAGAAATTGCTGCTCCTACCACTGAAAGCCACTCCAGGTGGCTTCTTTTGAGGGTGGCTGGGGCACCGGGGGTCCCTGCCATGTCCATGCCCCAGGCATGCTGCAGGAAGAAACCATCCAGAGCAGCTCCTCTCTAGCTGTGGCCGCCACAAAATTTTCAGGCGGCCACTGCTCTTTTTTGGTGAAGAGAGGCACCAGCTGAGGGTCAGGGAGGAGGGGCCGGCATGGGGGTTGGCAAAGGTTGCCAACCCCTGCTTTAGTGAGTCTTCTTGGATTGTCGTCTCCATGACTATGATGGTCAGTAAGACACAGAATGCCCATGACCTAGCCAGGGCCCAGAATATGACTTTCCAATATAAACTTCACTCTCTATTATGGATGTGTGAATTGCTTTTGCTTGACGCCTGAGACCTTTCTACTCCGCATTGTAGTTGCAACACTAAGGCCCAGTATCCCTGGTATCCTCACTGCTAGGCCCTAAATATTATGCATCCTGAGCATACAAGATGTGAGTCAAATTGTGCTTCTGGCTTAACTTTCAGAGGTTGAGCTTTTATTCACTTCTGTTGGATTTGTTGGTGCTCTGCACTTCTGGAGACCAACAGAGAGGTTGTCAGAGACTCAGAGTCTAACTCTGAAACTTCCTCAGGTTAAAATGGGATAAGAAGTTGACAGAGAAGTGTGGCAAACGGGATGTGCTTGAACACTGTGAGTCCTGCGCTTCTTGCCCTGGCAGACAGCATTCCAGATTCCCAGTCTAACAATTCTCTGGTCCCCCTTGCCTCAGGGCCGGACTCTCGATCCCACCGGCTGCTGGGTCTACGGGCCCTAAGGCCCACCTGGGCAGGCTTGCTCTGACTGCCTGTACCTTCCAGATGCTGGCAGCAACAGCTATAGGTTAGCTTGGTATAGCTCTGCTTCTACACCTCTCCAAACTCCAAAACTCAACTCCTAGCTCGACCTCTAAACTCCACGCCCAAACTTCACACTGCCTGGCTGCAACAGGGACTTTTCAGCTAGTGTGGGTAAGTACCTTCATTGGTCTCAGGTGCCTTCATTGACCTAGAGTAACCCTGGCCCAGTTACCCAGGAAACAGGGATTTGTGGATCCTGGGGCTAATATATCTGCCTTCCACCCTCAACACCTTCCGGGAGCAGTGGGCACTTTCCGGGGTTCTCTGCTCAGTGTCCCCTTCCAATTTCCTTGTTTTAAACCTTTAATCGTCACACCCGTTCCTGTTATTTCATTGGTTGTCCCCCGCATTCAGTTGGATTTGGGCCCAACTCTTCCCTGTAGGCTGAGGGAGGGGCTTTAGTAGGGGCTCTGTCACAAGAAGAAAGAAAGGGAGAGGATAGTGTAGGTCCTGTTAGCAGGTTATTGGATGGTGGAAGGGAGGAAGACACGCTAGGACCACTCCATTTCCTTCTTGCTGAATGATGGTGCAGGATCCTTAAAGTAACACTGTCAAAATGTCAACAAAATTCATTTTGGGATTGGGGCAAATTTGAGGAAAGTCTCACTTTAATTAAACGAATTCCTCCAGCCTTACTTAGGAACAGATATGCATTTAGGAGTGTGCAGCCCCATTCAGTTAACCAACCCAGGAGAACAGTTACTTAATGAAAGGGGTTTGATATGTCTTTGCATTCAGTAAGACTTTTGCTTGAAAAATAGTTTGTTTTGATTTGTTTCTCCCAATACAGATGGAAAGTTTGACGCCGGTATGTTTGAGTTCTGCTCTCTGAGATCCAAAATGAATTTTGTGTCCAATATTTATTTCTCTGCAGAGTCTAAAACAACTGTGTGCCTGTGGTTTAGTCTCCCTCTTTGAGATCTTCACCCCTGATATCTTCAGCTATCCCATCTTCCAATCCAAGCCTAGAGGTATTGCATCAATGAATCATGTTGTTCCAGCTAATGTTATTCCTTCATCTGAATTTATGCCAAAGCGCCTTCCTGCAATGGCTCTTGCCAGGATAAATTTTTGATATTTCTGCCTAGAATTGTAGTTTCACCCACACTCCAGTTTACACCTCTCTAACAAGGTACCAATCTGACTCTTCATGCAGATGACACTTCATGAACATTCCCATATGCCTCAAAGTGGTGTTAAGCGGGTGTTATGCTGCTGGAGATGCCATTTTTCAAGTGAGTCGTAAAACAGAAGTCCAGCCCATTTATGGTCAACAAATAGCCTGTTGCACTTTTTACGCATGTAACCAGAATTTGTTCCAATGAAATTCCTCTTTGGGAAATTATATTCTGTGTCTCCAGTTCCTCCTGCATGTTGGCTTGGTTACAAGACTCTTCATTTCCTGTTCTACATGGATGTGTAGTTGCTATACACATCTACACAGCTGCTGAGTGCTGCCTTCAAAACTGCATTTGCAGTTCCAGGCAGACATATCATTTTGTAAAATGTGTTGTGATCTTTGAGGATGAAGAGTGATCCAAAAGCATTTTACAAAATGATAAATCCACTATAGAATTACAGGACAAGACTTTCAAACATGACTTGCGATTCTGAGTGCTTCAGGTTTTGAATGCCCAACTTTTGAAGCACTTAAGAAGGGCCTGATCTTTCAGAGAGCAGTTAGCTCAGCCCTTTCTGAAAATCAAGGCCCTTAAAGACATCTCAAGTGGGGCACTCAAATACTGGGGTATCTTAAAATGACTAAGCACTCTTGAAAATGTTGTCCCTAGAATATTAGCAGTGTTGTTTTGTGCATATCTTCTTCATTTTGTGATAGCTAGAAAACAATCTTGCATGTCTGCAAGCCAGTGTTTAGTCACACATTGGGCATGTAATATCTATCCATAATACTGTCTAAATTAAATCAATTTGTCTGTTTGCTGTCTTTCCTTAATTCTGTCCCTCCAAACTCATTTGAATTACATTCCCTTTATACAACAGATTTGTACTTCCTTGGTTTTATAACCATAAACATGCTCAGCCACTCCATATATAACCAAGATTAAAGTTCTGTATATAAATCTGGCTCCAAAACTGTATCTTTTCCCATTCTTGGATTTTAAATACATTTCCTTACTAATTACTGAACAGTAATAATTCATCGTTTTTGCTCTTTAGATCCCCACAGATTTGTTAATCTCCCACATAAATACATAAAACAAATCCATGACAAATCCTTTTCTAACTATTTATCTTACTTAAAAACAGTAAGCTAGATAGTATCTGTCAACAAATGTAGCTGCTGCTTCCTTCCACAGTGTTAAAGGTAAATGTGTTTCACACGCAGTGGTGTTAGAAGTTCTGTAATACATCTATAGGTGGTCTGAGTTGGGGGGCGGGGGGGGGGGGGGAGGACGGGGCCCCTGTGCCGCAGCTGTTTTAAATCTCCTGGTAGCTTGCTGGTGCACGTTCTACACGTGCACCAGACAGGGCAGGAGCTGCCGGGTCAGCGGAGGATGAAACACAGGGGGCAGCAGCCAGTAGCCAAGTTGGGGGGGGGGGGGGCGGCAGGGGGAAGTAGCGGGGCAGGGGGCCTGGCACCAGGGTCTGGAGCTGGGCCAGGGGGCTGGCATGGGGGTGGGGGGCATCCTTGACTTATGCCCAGGCTCCTGGAATCCCTGAGACCACCAATACATCACTTTGCCACCAAGCTAACTTCCCTCCTTTGTATGCTGTGTATTATTTGTGGTCTCTTGCTTAGCTATATAATTAATCCAGATGGTCCACGGCTACTTATAATTCACCACCTCTTTTCTGGATCCCACGCATAGTTGCATTCTACTCCACTGTGAATCCAGCTGCGGTGTACTGATATCTGGTTACATTTATTTATTCACATGATATAGCTATGCCAGTGGATGTCCACCCAGGTGCTCTACTCACCCATTTTTGCGTATGTAAAAATACATATGCAGCCATTTATGATAGCCCACCACAAATCCCCATTCTTCTTGAATAAAACCGCACCTCTGCAATTGCACTTTTATCCCAACCATGTTTCATCCTCTTCTTTTTTCAGTCACTGGGGTGTTTGCCATTGGCTGTAACTGATGCAGCAGCTTGCCTTGCGTATGAGAGTGATATAAAGAGTTTTGATAGTCTGTCCTCTGTTACTAGGCCATGCCCTTCCCAGGGTCAGCTGTCGTATTCTTTCCCCATTATAGGCCTGTTTTCGTAGTGTTCCGTGGTTTCTCTGCATTTCTTCTTGCCCACTCTTCCAAACCCTGTTCTTTCTCCAGACACCAACTTTCGTCTCCTTCACTTAACTGTTCAGAAAACCCCACTCGCTTATTACCTACTTCATCCCTAGTACAATGCTTTCCACCTGTTGGAAGGAATTACTTTATCACTTGTCCCACTTGCAAATGTATTCTGCAGCCCTCTCGATCCCAACCCTATTCTGTCCATTAACTGCCTCTTGTGGGCTGAGTCACACCTGAACCTCTCCCTCACCAGATGGTAAACTATATCCATGATACACAGACCTGCATTAGATTCTGAGCGCACCCTCCGTCAGTTCCATCATGTTCATCTTCGCTTGTCTACTGTAGAAATAGACCCCCAACAGGCTGGGTCAGCATCATGCTCACTGTTTCTCATCTTTTTTTTTTCTTTTTAAATAGTGAATTAAAAAATTCTAAAAGTTAAGTATGAAGAGATGTTCATTTCCATTTCCTCTAGCCCAGAGTTGGTGGGAGGGAGGAAAACAGGCCCCATGCAGACACGCCGCCCTGCCCTGTGCTACCACCACTGCTGAATACTCTGCCCACGGCATGTGGGGTGGGGAAGGACCCCAAAAGGTTGCCAACCCCTGCTCTAGCTTCATTGGGATTTAGACTCTTAAATGCCTAAATCCCCTTTAAAAATGAGATTTGGGCTTCTAAATCAGGTGTTGCAATGCTGAGTACAGCAATGTCTATATACCTTTTTAAATCCTGGCCTAACTACTTAGTTGCTGATTACTTTAGTGGATGAAATGGTTGGGAATCGGGACCTGCCGCAAGGAAGGAAATGCAGGGTGAGAAAGCCCATGCAGAAAGAGTAAGAGGGAAGGAGGGGTGGGGAAAGAAGGAGAAACACAGGTCAGAATAGTGCCAGACTACAGAACAGTGGTCCTACAGGATAATTTTCTGACTGAGCGGTGTTGAATGTAACAATATGATACTTGCTCTATAAATCATAAAGTTTGATTATTGTTCAAACCTCTCGCTGCTATCAGTGGAAGATCCAGGGTAAGTTCCAAGGGAGCAGATAGTCTTGAATTTCTACACCAACCCAAGGACCAGAATTAGAAATGGAATTCAACCCACTCCACAGAATGTATTCTGCACCTTTTCCCCTCACTGAAATCTTTCCTAGGCTCCTCCTCAGGCAACTGTCAGCATTCTCCCCAACTTCACCTTCTCTGTGGGGATGGCTGGAGTAGTCACAGGTATGCAGTTTCTGACATGAATTCCCATGTGCTTACTGTAGCTGGGTTGTTTCTCAGCATGCTGTGAAGCAAAATGTTCTAACGAACAAGGAAATTCAAATCTGTCACTCAGTTAATTCATGCTCTCATGCTTCAGTGTTGTAGGGGTTTCAGATCCCCAGGCATTCAGTTATTCAGTAAGTTGGAAGAAATAAATGAGGGAAAAGATGAAGATCTGCTCTCAGTTACTCTGTTGTTAGCCTGTTGACTTCACTTGGGGAATAGCCTGGTATAAATGAAAGCAGAATTTGGCCAAATGTGCTAATATTTCTAAAGGCCAGACCAACTTGTTTCCAGTGCTCCTTTAATTTTTTTTTCTGTGCTTTAAGGGATATGTTGTCAGTCAGCCCTATCTCTCCCTAGCTGTGAGTGTATTGCACTAGCGAAAAGCAGGCCACTCTCTACAAACGTACCTGCCGAGCTGACATTGGTTTCGTAGGACTGGCTTCTCTGGGCCAGCCAAGTTGTGTTCGTGTAAGATCAGGGTAGAGCTAGTCTCTGATCTTTTGGTCAGCTGAGGACTAGAATGAGGCTTGCTACAAGTTACAGCAGATTGAAGACTGCTCTAATTTACACTCTGGATAGAATGATATTACTAGTATATGAACTATAAGTGTAGTTTCACTTCTGTCTCAAACTGAGAATGAAAGAGAGCCAGATCCTATGAACCCTTACTCCTAGGAGTAATTCCTATTTTGACAGCTAGGCCTGTTGAAATCGGTGACTCTGTTATGTGACTCTGGGTTTGAAAGAATGGGCCCTTAACATGTTACATTATGATTGATTCTTCATTATAATAAACACACAGTCCAAATCAGAAGGGGGAAAATTCACTGGCCCTGCCTATGTCCACTTTGTTAGAAAATCATTTCAAGTTTAGAAAAGCAAACCAACGCTGCTCATTTTCCACCGATCAGTATAGTAGCAGCTCTGAACGGAGGCAGCATGGCCCAATAGGTAATCTGCTGAGCACAACATCTTTGTGGTTCCGGTTCCACTCCTGCCATTTGCCTTTAGGACGTGGCCTGGTTCTCAATATGTATATATACAGTGTCTAACATGGTGGGTCCCCTAGTCACTCCCAGAATACTAATTAGAAGGATTTATTGATAACATACTAATTATGCTATTTGAACTGGAGTTGGAATGGGATGATGGGAATACAATACCTCCACTTCACTGCCATTTGGAAAAAAAGTGAAATATGTTAGGTAGGAGAACAGAGTGCTCTAATGTGGAGAGAAAAGATCGTCCATTAGTTTTAGTGCTAGCCTGGGATTTAGGAGAACCGAGTTCAGCTCCTGCTTCCTGTGTGAACTTGGGCAAGTCACTCAGTCATTTGTAAAATGTACTTTCTTACATCATAGGGGTGTTGGGAGGATTAATGCATTAAAGACTGTGAGCTGCTACTCTGCTAAAGGGAACTGTAGTAGTTTCCCCAATAGTTATGTGCACAGTGAACTCTGTAATCCATTTGGGTAACACACTTTTGCATTAATTCTTCTTCGAGCACAGAACCAGCCGTGTGTGTGTGTGTGTGTGTGTGTGTGTGTGTGTGTGTGTGTGTGTG
>ML685817.1:4395459-4535476 GCA_007922175.1 Pelusios castaneus | reverse complement strand
TGTGTGTGTGTGTGTGTGTGTGTGTGTGTGTGTGTGTGTGTGTGTGTTTAAAAAAAAGATCAATGTTGATGGACATTCAAAACTCACCCAATAGAATCTTCTCCTCTTCCCTCCCCCCATTCTTTAAAGGCTTGGTGCATTTGTGTGGTGTGTGCGCCAGTGCTGGGGGGAAAAGTAAGGCCAGTTAGCTGCTATGTGAAATGTAGGTGTAGGTTTCACCTCAATCTCAAAGTAGCACATTGAAATAGTAGCCCCTTGGGAGAACAACTTGAAATGAGCATCTTGTTTTGTGACCTCCATTAGATCAGAACTTTGTGCGTGGAATAGGCAAAGTAATATTCAAGTCATTGCAAAACTCTCCCCTTGTTCTCTCGGTGCTACCTGAATGTGGGGTTGGGAAGGAGGTGAGGAGAGGCAGAAAGTAGGCAGAGTTTGGGGTTTGATTTTTACCTTGAGATGCACGCAATTTGTATGTTGTGGGGTTTTTGTTTTGTTTTTTAATGACTGGACCCTTGTATACATCCCCATTTGCAATACCCCAGCCTGCCCTCTCCTCCTCTGGGAGTTCCTTAATCTCTGTATCAGTGGCAATCCTATAATCCCATATAATTGTATTAGTCTCAATAGCAGATTAGTTTTAAGTGCCCCTACAGACAGGGAGCTGTCAGCTCTGCTATTGTTTTCTACTTAATGTGATTCCAGGCAGCAAAGAAGAAAAGCAGCTGAGAGCCCTCTGTCTCACATTACAGCCCACAGTTTCTAAACCAATTAAGGAAAAGGGATTTACAGTCAACTGGATTTGGGGCTTTATTTATATTATCCCCCATTTTTTAATAATACCCTCCATTTTCTATTTATCCTTGTAATCAACTATTCTTTCCTCTGCCTTTTAAACACCCATCTATCCCCCTTACCTATCAATTTACCAATACATCTCACATGTGATTTCAGCCATCTGTCTAGCTAATTTTACCAGGCTGTTTTATTATATATTTGTTTCCAAAGCAGTTGGTGTATGAAGCCTTTTGCATAACACCAAGGCAAAAAACCAGTGGTTGATTTCGGGTAGCTTTCAAACAGACCTCACCAACACATGTGAATTTCTGAACACGGGGGCAGACAAGTGTTCCAACTCCATCAGCAAATGTATCCTGCTGGAATGTTTATCTAGGAACCAAGTGAGCTTGGCATTTGCATCGCAAGAGTGTACTCAGTCATTATCAAACAGGGAAATGGTGCCAATAAAACTCCATAATGTTCACATATGGTGAAGGAGGTGAAATGAGACTACTCTTGGAAATGAGCTCAAATAACTCACAGGTTTGGTCCCACATCTGACTAGCTAATTAGTGGATCCAGATCCAGATACCTGGTGTAGTACCTTCCACTGCAATTTGTAATCATGATTTCAGTAGATAAGGTCACAGAGTGTGATATTGCTCATTCTGAGCAAAGGTAACAGAATCTTGGGCTGAGTGCTAAGTGATGATTTGGTTCTGTGCTTAGAAAAATCAAGCCCACAAACTCCTTATCTGGTACTTGATAGGTGCCTATACTAGACACACACAACAAGTAGTTACTGTGCTCCATGGTGCCTGCAATGCCTCAGTTACTGCCCTACAGGTATAATAGCCTTACATCACTGTGGACTCCTAATTCGGAGCAAATTCCCACCGTTGGGCATTAGTACATTTAGGTGAGCATGATTTTGATGTTTCCCCTGATGGTGTTAGACTAGCAAATACCTTACTTTATGGTTTGTTCCTAAGGCAAAACTGGTTTGGAGGAGTATTGTTACTCTGAATGGAGAGTTTTCTATTGAATTCTATTTCCTAAAAACATTTTTTTTTCCTCCAATCAGTTCAATATTTAAACAGGTTTAAATTTTAAATCTCCTCCACTGTACAAACCCACTTATATTTTTAAATTATAGTAATTCTTCACCAGCTTTCATTTTTAAAGCAATGCAATATGTATAATCCATTCCATGAATCTTAGATAAGTTTGGTATTCTGATACTGTGCAATTTGCTGCTCTTTGCAGGGAAGGTGAGCTCTTCCACTCCATGGCAATAGCTTTGTCACAAATAGGTTTTAAAGAAATAAGATTGAAAAATGATACCTAAACCATGCAGATTACAGCAGAATCCAGCTAAATGTCTTTCTCTTAAAACTTCTTTTTGTTCCTGTTCCCCCAAACTGTACCCCAAGGGTAGGTTTGTGTGGATTTACCAGACGCAGTCAAAGACTATTGAAAAGATGAATTACCATATTTTTCGGACTATAAGACGCACTTTTTTCCCCCAAAAGTGGGGGGAAAATGAGGGTGCGTCTTATAGTCCGAATGCTGTCCAGCGCTGCTCCCTCCAACCCCCAGGGCAGCCGCTTTGCCGCGGCACACCCGGCCTGCGCCCGACCTCTGGGCTGGCCTTCCCCGCCCCCAGGTTGGGACAGGCAGGCTTAGGCTAGGGTCCGGAGCAGGCGCCTGCCTGCCTGCCCCACGTGGCCGGGCCAGAGGGGTGGCTGCGGCAACGGCGGGCTCCCGGGCTCCCACCTCCTCTGCCTCCTTCCCGGGGCCTCGGCCTCCCAGCACCTTGCCGGGATCAGCCTCCAGGGCTGGGGTATGCTCCCCCCGCCGGCGGCTTCCCGGGGTGCGGCAGGGTCCTCCCCCGGCCCCGCCGGCGGCTTCCCGGGGCCGCGGCAGGGTACTCCCCCGGCCCCGCCGGCGGCTTCTCGGGCCGCGGCATGGTCCTCCCCCGGCCCCACCGGCGGCTTCCCGGGGCCAAGGCAGAGCCCTGTCCCGCCCCGCCGGCGGCTTCCCGGGGCCAAGGCAGGGTCCTTTCTTTCTCTCTTTCTTTCTCTCTTTCTTTCTCTCTTTCTCTTCCTTCTTTCTTCTTTTTCTTTTTTCTTTCTCCCTTTTTCTTTCCTTCTTTCTCTCCTTTGCTTTCCTTTTTCTTTCCTTCTTTCTCTTCTTTGCCTTCCTTCTTTTTTTCTTCCTCTTTCTCTTCCTTTCTTTTTTCCTTCTTTGTCTTCCTTTTTCTTTCCTTCTTTTTCTTTCTTTCTCTTCTTGCCTTCCTTTCTCTTCCCTTCCTTTTCTCTTCTTTGCCTTCCTTTCTCTTCCCTTCCTTTTCTCTTCTTTGCCTTCCTCTAAAAACTGGGTGCGTCTTATGGTCAGGTGCGTCCTATGGTCCGAAAAAATATGGTATTTTTATTGAATGCCAGGATGAATAACCCCTAGCAAGCAAAGCAAAGTAATAAGTGGCGAGAGCTTATGTCCCTTCGGCAGCCAGGGACCCCTGATGGCTGTGGACGACCCCGAGGAGGTTCCTGAGGCATCATGGTCCTAGGTTACCGAGGCAGCCTGGTCCATGGTCCTACGGCAAAGTCCACAGATTCTCAGTGGCTATGCTAACATATAGCATTTCAGGAGACGGCGGGGTGATCAAGCCCACTTTCCCTTCACATGCTCTGGCTCAAGGCTGAGATAACTTGAAGGAACAAATAAGAAGTACATCACAGCCAAGACTTACAAAACAGCAAGACACAGCAAAGCACCTTATATCAGGCCGCAGCCGGTTCCCACAGGAGACTGGCTCCAGCTGGTGCTTTGGGTATGAAGCTCAGCATCAGTTCACGGTCGGGTTGCTCATGGGGCGGAGGCTGCGCTACCTATCCGTCACCAAATCTTCTGCTTTAGCCCTACAGTTTCTATAGTGCTCATAACACTTAAGAATGGCCAGACTGGATAAAAGCAATGGTCCAGCTAACCCAGTAATCTCTCTTCTGACAGTGGCTGATGTTAGATGCTTCGGGAAGTGAACAGAACAGAACAAATTACTGAGTGTTCCATCCCCTGTCATCCAGTCTGGGCACCTGGCAGTGAGAGGCTTAAGGGCATCCAGGTCATGGGGTTGTGTCCCGAATCATCTTGGCTAATAGCAGTTGCTGGACCTATCCTTCATAAACTTACCTATTTCTTCTTTGAACCAACTTTATACTTTTGGCATCACAACATCTAGGTAATGAGTTCCACAGGTTGATTGTGAGATGTGTGAACAAGTATTTCCTTTTTGTTTTGTTTTAAACCTGCTAATTTCACTGGGTGGCCCCTGGTTCTTACATTACGTGAAGGGGTAAATAGTGCTGCTCTACTCACTTTCTCCACATCATTCATGATTTTATAGACCTCTATTATAACCCCTCTTAGTTGTCTCTTTCCAAGCTGAACAGTCTGTCTTTTAAACTCTCCTCATATGGAAGCTATTCCATACCGTTAATCATTTTTGTTACCCTTCTCTGTACCTTTTCCAATTCCAATATATCTTTAAGATGTGGTGACCAGAACTCATGGAGGATTCAAGATGTGAGCATACTATGGATTTATACGGTAGCTTTATGATATTTACTTTTTTATTACCTACCGCTTTCCTAATGGTGTCCTAACATTCTGTAGCTTTTTTGACTGCCACTGCACATTGAACAGATGTTTCCAGAGAACTATCCACAATGATTCCAAGATCTTTCTTGAGTGGCAAAAGCTAAATTAGACCCTGTATCATTTTGTATGGATAGTTGGATTATGTTTTCTGATGTGCGTTACTTGGTATCTTTCATTTGTCATTCAAATACAGTTGATTCTAACAATCCAAAATAGCCATCATGATCTGGCAGGAATCCATTTTTAGTGATTAAGATTCCGTTTCTATCACCTCAGCGCCACATAGAGGTTGACCACTTTTAGGAGAATTCAGAGGAGGGGGATGTGACTGCAGATGTGAAAGCTTAACACGGCTAGGTCAAGATTTTCAAAAGCGACTATTGATTTATTTCAATGTCTCTATTTTTGGGTTCCCAACCTGAGACATCTTAAAGGGGCCTGATTTTTGAGATGGTGGCTGTAGTGATTTTACTCCTGTCACAACAAAAATAACATGAAGAAACTGCATATGTATATTGCTGGTCTGGCTGGTATCTAGTGATTTCTAAATTATAGAACACAGTGAGTGCCGCTAGAAGACTCACAAACTCTTTAAAGAAATATTACCGTTTTCTTGTGCACTATAGCAGGGGCTAGCATCGTCTAAAAGTCAGGTTGTGTGTGTGTGTGCATGTGCGCACATGTGTGTACAGATATAAACGTATCGGTTGAGTTGCCCTGACTAGTTTATTTAATAAACAGGAATAGTTTTTATTATCTCAGCACAATGTTCTTGCCAAAAGCTGTGAGTATTAATATTGCATCGGTTTATATTTTTAAAATACTAACCTGAAAAGATAATCAGTGTTTAGGTGGAGCTGATAAAAGCAGAGGACTTTTAGTTCTGCTGTTAGAGGTGTCCCGGTCTGCACCTTTTGTCTGGAACTCAGTCCAGTGGAATAAGACGAAGGCATAGGGTCCACAGCTGCAAACACTCACTGTGGCATATAAAGCTTACTACTGCAAGTACAATGACAGTCCTCTAATGAGACTGCTCAAAACTCTACCTTAGCATCAAAAACACTAAATTGGGGTCCTCCCAGATCCATGCTTGTAAGAGCTGCCCTGTCCTGTGTGGAAAGTGGGCTCAGCCACCTGTGTGATGTCATGGCTCCTGGACTGGGATAAAGCTCACCACTGGTGGCGTAGCAAGGGTGTCCGGCGCTGAGGAGCCAAGCCCATATTTGTGCCCCCTGGCCCTGCATCCCCCTGCACCTCGGCACCTAGGAGCTTTCCCTCCCCTCGGCCCCTGCCATTGCCACCAGTGCAGACAACTAGGAGGGGATCAGGGATTGGTGGAACAGGGTGCTGGACAGGGCTGGAGTGGAGAAAAACATTGTCACCCCCTGCATTCTATGGAGATTGCCCAGGAACGGTATTGCAGCCTGGCCATAATATCTCTGCTGCAGAATCTCTCGTAATGTGAATTGTGCCTTCCAACATTAGAGCTGCCTCCCATGGCACAGGGGCCAGGGATGGGGCCAGAACTTCTCTGGATACAAATTTGCTGATTGTCCCAGACCTCTTTCCAGCTCTCATGCCATGACAGATCAGTGCTGTAGCTATTATAACATCTGTCTGCAGTGTCCCCCAGAATATATGGCAAAGCAAAGATGATCTCTTCAGTCCACAGTGTAATGAGGAGGCAGCAGAGCTCCCAGCGACCTGTGCATAGACACAGACAGGCCACTGCACCTGAAGCCATTATTTGGGGTCAGGGAGGAATTTTCCCCCAGGGCTGATTGGCCTGGGTTCTGGGGGTTTTTTGCCTTCCTCTGTAGCACAGGGCATGGTTCACCTACCGGTGAATTCTCTGTATCTTAAAGTCCTTAAATCATGATTTAAGGAGGTAAATAACTCAGTCATAGGTTGGGGGCCTACTGCTGTAGTGGGTGGGTGAGGTCTTGAGGCCTGCATTTTGCAGGAGGTCAGATTAGATGATCGTACTGGTCCCTTCTGACCTTAAAGTCTATGAGTCTATTGCTTATGTATCCATGTAGCCCCTTGTCTTTCTGCCCATTTTAGGGTTGTCAATGGAGCCTGTCCTGTGGTGGATAGAGGAGAGGAGGACCCTTCTGCACTTGTATCAATCTACATTTTCTCTTTTGCGAACAATAATGGTGATGTTCTTTATAACCCAGGAAACTCTCCCTTCCAGCTTCCAAGTCTGCAAAGCCATCTCCCATAGGTACATCTTACATCCTCAAGCTTCACGCAGAGGTCTTCATGGGACGCCATTCCTCCTCCTCCTCCTGATGAATCTGCCTGTCTGTGTTACATTCACAACGTAAACAAGTAGAAGTTGGATAAAAACCTATACAAAATACCCCTTCTGCAAAGTTGCAATGTAACACTAGTTCTTTTCTTAAAATCCAGAACCCTAATACATGAGATCCAAAAAGGAGAGAAAGACTAAGGAAGCTGCATCTTGAGGCAGAGGGAAACTGCTCAATTCATCTTGCTTTAGGCTAGCTCTTTGCAGGTGGACTGACTGACTGAAAACCCAGATCACACAATTCCCTACAGAGCTCCCTGGCCTGCAAGAAGGACCAGGAGAAAACCTACACTTAAAATGATAGCATGTAATTTTAACACAGCTTTCAGTACACCACCATCTATAATTTTTGCTGCCTTTTCTGAATCTTTTCTGTACAAAAAACGCTGCCAGAATCTCCCAGTGCAGCTCCTCATCCCTCGAGTCCCAACCCACCTCATGGAAGTGGGATTCCTCTCACTATCCAGCTTGCCACGCACTGCTTCGTTACCAAGAAATTTCCTGCTATCCCACGTCACATTTAGCTGTATGGATGGGTGAGCACTGAGGCTTCAGCTCAGCTCATCACACAATGCTCAAGTTTCTACCTTGAATCTATCTATCCAGGTCTTTCTTCATAGGACTAGGTGCCACTTGATCTCTTCCTGATGCTGATTACTACTCTCAGTGGTGCCCATCTCACATGTACATAGGGTGATAAATAGCAATGTACTTTATGACTGCCTTCAGCTGGCCTTGGGCCCATAGGTGTAGCTTGACTTCTGTATTTTTGTGGGCAGCTCTAGTAAGGCCAAAGGGAGGACAAGTTTCATGCCTGCCTGTGGCTTGCAGTTTGGGGGAATCAATATTCCTCTAACCTCTCCTGTGCTTGAACCTCCTCAACTCCCCAGATGGCCACGAGTGTCTGTATGTTGGCCTCAGACCATCTTCCAGCATGCTCATAGGAAGGTCTCCCAGCATCAAAAGACATGCTAGTGACTGATGCAGGATGCATTTGCTGTTGCAACAGTTGATCAGTGAGAAAATAGCACACCAAATAAACTCCATGGGGTGTACAGTGCTCTCTGTACAGGCAAGTAAGTAGCTTCTGGCAAACCTGACCATCCATGTGAAGTGGAATGCAGAAAGCAGAAACTAAGCCGTGGCTATTGCACTGTGCAATAGCAGAGCATGGATGATAGAGAACTTTACTTTCAGGCCAGTCAGTCTGGCATCTTTCATAAGTCCTAAATTCACACAGACTTTTGTTGTTGTTTTTTAATTTTTTGAAGCAGGGGAGAGGGGTGGTTTAAAGAAATAAAATCTTTTACATGTACAAAAAGACGCTTTACAGTTTATTGATTTTTCTAGGGATTCAGATGAAAGGCTCCCTTTTTAATTGTTGTAAATCCTTCAAAAATTGATGAGAGAAGAGACCATTAAAAGTATTGACATTATTGCAATTTACATAAAATAGAATGTGCAATCTGTAGTAAATAAAAAACTTGAATGGATGGTGTGATATGAGAAGTACTTCCAAAGTTTGGGATGATGTTCCATAGCCTGATTTATGACAAGTGGGTGAACTATTTAAAGTAATCAATTTATTCCACCAGTTTAGCCTCATATTCTGTTGAACTGTCCTTGAACATACATAGATTTTTTTTACAAATATATCTGAAATTATTCAGTGACTGGTTTATGTGAGTCCCTCAGTCTATGGATTTCTTATTAATTATTAGCTGCTACTTTCCATTTTGAATATTCACTGTTTTAATTTGCTATTTGTGCTATAATTGATCACATTCTTATGTTCTAAAAGTGGATTTGTTGCTGAATAGTCACATTGCTGAACCCTGAATGGATGAATTCCAAGATGGCAGCATGAACACATCTACAAAAATATTTGTGTGACTCTATATTGCATGGGTATTTGCAACATTTTCTCTTTTTCATGCTAAAGATGAATTCAAATGAATGTTTGTAGAAAGTGACTTAAAGAGAGCAATCATCCACTAGCAAAACAAATCCACTTTTAGAACATAAGAATGGCCATATTACATCAAGCCAATGGTCCATCCAGCCCATTATCCTGTTTTCTGACAGTGGCCAATGCCAGTTGCTTCTGAAGAAAATGAACAGAACAGCAATCATCAAATGATCTAACCTCTGTTGTCCACTCCCAGTTTCAGTCAAAAAGAGGCTATGAACACTTAGAACACGAGGTTGCATCTCTGATCATCTTAGCAAATAGCCATTAGTGAACCTATCCTCCATTAACTTACCTAATTCTTGTTTGAACATTGTTATAATTTTGGCCTGTAAAACATCACCTGGCAACAAATTCCTCGGTTTGACTGTCAGGTACTTCTTTTTTAAAAAAAAAAACAACTGCTGTTTATTAATTTCACTGGGTGACCCCGAGTTCTTGTGTTCTGTGAAGGAATAAATAATGCTTCCTTATTCACTTTCTCCACAACAGGCAAGATTTTATAAACCTCCACCATATTGCTTCTTAGTTGCCTGTTTTTCAAGCTGAAAAGTCCTAGTCTTTTTAATCTCTCCTTATATGAATTTGTATGATACCTCCAATAATTTTTGTTGCCCTTTTTCAATTCTAATCTATCGTATCTGAGTTGGGTTGACCAGAACTGTACCACAGTATTCAAAGTGTGGGAGTACCATGGATTTATTTAATGGCACATTTACTGTCTTATCTGTCCCTTTCCTAATGTTGTTAGATTGTTTTTTGACTGCCACTGCACATTCAGCAGATGTTTTCAGAGAACTATCCACAATGACTCCAAGATCTTTCTTGAGTGGTAACAGCCAACTTAGAGCCCATCATTTGGATGTATAGGTGGGATTGTGTTTTCCAATGTGCATTACTTTGCATTTATTTATACTGAATTTCATCTGCCACTTTGTTGCTGTCATCCAGTTTTGTAAGATCCCTTTGTAACTCTTTGCAGTCTGCTTGGACTTAATTGTCTTGAGTAGTTTTGTATTGTCCGCAGATTTTGCCAGCTCACTGTCACCCCTTTGAATATTTCGAACAGTACTGGTTCCAGAACAAACCCCTGGGGGGCACCTCTATTTACCTCTCTCCATTCTGAAAACTGACCATTTATTCTTATTCTTTGTTTCCAGTCTATTAATCAGGTACTAATCCATGAGAGGATCTTCCCTCTTATCCCATGACTGCTTACTTTGCTTAAAAGCTGTTGGAGAGGGGCCTAGTCAAAGGCTTTCTGAAAGTCTAAGTACATAATATATTCACAGGATCATTCGTGTCCACATGCTTGTTGACACAGTCAAAGAATTCTAATAGATTGGTAAGGTGTGATTTCCCTTTACAAAAGCCTTGTTGACACTCTGATTTTTCCCAAACACGTCCTGTTCATCTATGTGTCTGATAACTTTTTTCTTTACTATAGTTTCAATCAGTTTGCCTGGTACTAAAGTTAGGCTTGGTGGCCTGTAATTGCCAGGATCACCTGTAGAGACTTTTTCAATTGGCATCATATTAGCTATCCTACAGTCATCTGCTATAGAAGCTGATTTAAATGATATGGTATATACCACATTTAGTAGTTCTGAAGGAACCCATATGAAATAGCAGAACTCTTGGGTGAATACCAACTGGTCCTGGTAACTTATTACTGTTCAGTTTTATCAATTTGTTCGAAACCTTTCTCTATTAACACCTCAGTCTGGGACAGTTCCACAGATCTGTCAGTTGAAAAGAATGGCTCAGGTGTGGGAATCATCCTCACATCTTCTGCAGGGAGGACTTATGCAAAAAATTCATTTAGTTTCACCACAATACTCTTATTTTCCTCGAATGCTCCTGTAGCACCTGAACTGCCCAGTGGTCCCACTGGTTGATTGTTTGGCAGTCTTCCTGATTCTGATGTACTTAAAGTTTTGTACTGTTAATTTGAATCTTTGGCTAGTTGCTCTTCAGATTTTGTTGCAGCTAATCTTTTATCATGGTCCAAATCTTCTTATGAAGTAGAGTGTGCCCCACAAATGAGTACAAACCCTTGGAAACAGAGGTGATTGCGATACTTGCCAAATATGCTGTTCATGTAGTTAAAGTAAATATTAAACCCAACACGCGTAGCAAAAGTATTCTGCTATCTTTTCAGACTGGTTTTCACTAAAGAATGCTATGTAGTCACAGTCTGTCATTGACAAAAGCCATAAAATGAGTAGAGCCCTATGCGGATACAAAAATGTATGGAATACATTTTGCAGATACAAAAAATGGAACTGGACTGCACCCGCCTAATGTCAGTCTTTATCTGATCCACAATCCCCAGGACATGTTTTATGTGGATCCCGAACTGCATCCGCAACCGAGCTTGGGCACTCAGTCAGCATTTTAGCATTTTATTGGCTCCTTTGCCACATGGGTCCCACCCATTCTTTTTCCTTTTCTTGTTTGCGTTTTGCATGCTGTGCTGTCAATCAGATTTCCTTGGCAACCAATGACATTTCTGATTGACAGCATGGCATATGAAATGCAAACAAGAAAATGAAGAAGTGGGCGGAGAAGGCATGGGGAATGAGCCAATCAAAGGTCAACATGCTAACTGATTGACAGTGAGTGGCTTTTTTCCAAGCCCCAGCCTGTTGTGACTGAGACTCTGATTGGCTGGCAGACCACCAATCAGAAGCTCAACTGGGATTGGCTGGATCACTTCCTTGTTCCCCTTTGTGCTGTTGAGGATGCAGATCATAGCAGCAGTTGCAGGAATCGATCATAAAAATAGAATCTGCAGCCGCAGCCAATCCACAACAATGGGGCTATGGATATCTGCACCCACACCCACGGATCTGAAGCGGATACCCACAGATCTGCAGGGCTCTAAAAATGAGCCTAGGGGAACTGCCTTTTCACTGCAAACTGCAAGTTTTTAAATCTAACCTGAGACCCGATAAGTAGAAATCATACAGTGCCCTTCTCTTAAATTTAGCTTCTAGAATAGACTCTCTTTTCCCTCCCCCTCCCCCACAAATTAAAAGCATATGATCCAAACTGTATATCAGAAAAGCATCCAAAACTCAGGTCACAGGCTGGCTCATGAGGCAGAGCTGTACTACTGTTTTATGAATTCAAGAGATAAAAATCTGATTGAGTGGCTTGGCATTTTCTGACTTCAAACAATGCTATTAAAAAGTAGCCCAAATTCTTAAGATTCCTGAGCAAGACAAGGTTGCATCTCTTTCCTTCCCTTTAACTCTCCTCTTCAAAGTCCTGCAAACTACAAGGTGTTTTATTTTACTGGTTGCTTTATAACAAGAAAAGGGGTTGAGTTGTAGGGGTTAAATATCACTTAAGAACTTCAAAGCAGCTCCTTTGAGAGAAGAGTCTTTGACTTTGCATCTGGGTGGAGGACACACAAGGAAAAGGTTACCATGAGAAATGGCCTTTCCCAGCTGCTGCCTGTCTTAAATTACTGCAGCAGCAGCCACAGTCACTTGCTCATGCCAAACATTGGGTTTTTGGCTTATTTCAGTCTGCTCAATTCCTTGCAGGAATTCCCACACGGGTGGAAGGGATTTCCAGCTTGTTGAAGCCTCTTTCAAACAATTTGGGAGGACACAAGCGGTTTCTGAAGCTCAGGGCAGGGCTCAAAAATGGAGGCTTTCAAAGTCATGCATGAAAGAGCATATTGCCTGAGCTTGTCTCCATGGCTGCCACCATGCATCGAGAAAATCTCTTCTTTCTGTGAGAAGAGAGCCAGTTTGTGCTCTTTTGCTTGTTCCATGCATCCTGTCTCTTGCATGGGATGCCCATTGCGTTCAATAATGCACAGCTGTTTTTCTATGCCATTTGTGGACAACTGCCAGCTATTGAATCAATTTCACATCCCCAAACTTGCTACTTTTAGCAGCTCCAGTTGTGTTGGTATTTTTCCCCCTACCTGTCTCCTAACAGTCTAGCAATGGAAGTATGCTTTAATTATATTCAGCTAACACACAAAAGGTTTAGTCATTCAAACTTAATAGGGCATAATAGCTCCTAACCCCACAGAGCACTCAGCCAGCCAGGCATTGCCTGCTCAGGTGCAGAATCACAAATGGGCAGAGTGGGAAAAGGAGGTAGCTAAAATAAATAGCACAGAGAATAATTGTTACTCTGAGATGCTCATTGCTGCTATGTCCACACTGCAGTTAGACACCCGTGGCTGACCTGTTCCGGCAACTCAGGCTTGGGCTAAGAGGCTGTTTAACTGTGGTGTAGATGTCTGGGCTTGTGCTGCGTCCTGAGCACTGGGACTTCCTACTGTGCAGTGTCCTAGCATCTGGACCATAGCCTGAGCCCAAAGGTCGACACTGCAATTAAACAGTTCCTTAGCAGTCAGCTGGCGTGGGAAGTGCAGTATAGACGTATCCTTTAACCCCTTTTCCTGGTGTATAAACAGAGCCCTGAAGGCTTCTGAAAACAAGCAATTGCCACACCAAATAATTATACCAACCCTCCCTCCTCCCCCAAATCTCTGACATTGGATCTTATGACATTCGGGACTCCATTTCATTGGATTTTTGTTTTTTGTTTTTTTTTGGCCTGGATTGGTATATAGTTATTCTTTAAGGGATGGCTGACTATGTAGCTGAATAGGATGTTGCCCTATTGTGTGCACCCTCTTCTCCGCCCTGACCTTAAAGGGGACAAAGATAGAACAAAAATTACAGTTGGAGGATGCAGGGCAGGAACTGCTGGGTGATGTCCCATGGTCTGTTGGGCAGGAGGTGAGGCTAGATGCTCAAATGGTCTCTTCCAGTCTTAAAATCTATGGGAATGGTTGGGGAGGTGATGAAAATGGGTTTAAAATTAATCAAACATAGTCTCTTCTAATTTTATTTTGGGCTAAGTAAATTCCTTTTCTGATTATAGTAAATGCCTTCTTTATGAGATCAAAAAGAATTATTTTAAAGTATCTTGCTTACTCACAACATTCATTATGGTAATTCTCCATCATACTTAGCCAAGCTGCGTTCCCTTTGATCTGCTTCTGCGGCCTTTTGTCTGTTCCTGCAGTTAATCTACATTTTGTTGGTGCCAGAGTTTTTTAGCTGTTCTGCCTCTGGTTTGTTATATATGGTATAAGCCCTGTGGAATTACAGAATCTACCCTTCCGGCTGATTTTAAATCAAGTCTTAAAAAAATTCCTCCTTTATGAAAAAATAAAGAGCAGTTGATAAATTATTGATTAGCTGATTCACTCCATCTCTTTTTTTTTTAAAATTCACCACTGTTATCCATTAAACATTATTTCCTGTAATACAGTGCACTGTTCCTCTTCTTCAGCTGGGATTTATTTGTGTACACTTAAAAGGGCTTGGTTTATTTTGAAGGGGGTGAAGGTGCTGTGGTAATTTGTTCTTGTCAAACAGTGTGGGTCATGTTATGTAACACATTCCAAATGGGTCCCATTTGACAAGAGCACCCTTCTTTAATATCTTCAAATTAGAGCTTTTCAGTGTCAGATGCCTTTTGTTCTAATATTTTTGTGTATGGATTTAGTGCTCATGAATGGCAGTCAGATTGACAGCCCTACAAACTCCTGCTTAGCAGGGAAAGAAGACCTTGGTATAACAGGCATTACTGAAACATGGTGGAATGACAAAAATCAATAACATACTGTAATTCTTGGCTACAAACTATACCCAAAGGACAGCTTAGGTCGCAGATGTGGGAAAGTAGCACCATACCTGTTAGACTCCACAGAATCTAATAAGGTCACATTTAAGTAGAGAGGCTCACACAACTGGGTCTATATGGATACAAATCCAAAATCATAAATATACTAGCAAGATTGTTACCAGCTTTCTGTTTGGAAAAAGGAGACTATATACACATTATTAAGGAAAGGCACAGAGAACTAAATCTAATACAACAGTAATAATTGGGGATTGCAACTCACCTCCTGTAAACTGATCAAGTATTGCAAAGGAACTTGGTCTGGGGTACTAATTTCTCAACAAGTTAAACAATTTCTTTTCAGAACAGCTGGTTCTAGAGCACCCCGGAGGTGAGGCAATTCAAATTGGAGCTGCAACAGCGATTGGTTCCATTATAATGAGTAAGCCATTATGTAGTAGTGCCCCAATATAAATCTGTTTAGTCTTTAAAAGTGCCAGAGGACTCTGTTGTTTTTCTGCAATAGACTAACACGAACTTTCCAATATAAATAAGTTCAGGTCATTGAGGTACCAAAAACTAGAACAGTGACATTACATGTTAGGAAGGGGGATTGCAATGAAATGAAGGAACTAGTAAAAAAAAAAAAAAAAAAAAATCCTAAGGACTAAGAGAGAAGCTGCATGAGATTTCATAAGAGCCTAACTAAGGTAAAGAATGAGCCATGTGATGGGAGATGAACATAAGTGTTGACAAACGCAAGGGAATGCTCACTGGAAGGTACATGTATCCCTCTAGAACCATCTATTTATCTGATATCGCTTCAAGATGGGGTGGTGAGATGTGAGCAGGGTGCTGAGTGGGAATGTGCAAATTGTTTACATTGTGACACTGTAACATTGTCGATGTTTTCTATCCTATCTATCATCTGTTGAGTTTGCTTTTTTGACCAAATGTTTTTAGTGAGATCTGAAGAATACCAGCATCTTTTCTCTCATCAGTTATAGTTAATCTAGTCCTACCATTCAACCTGCAAAGTACAAATGTGACAATCAGAATGTGAATGAATAGTTCAAATAATTCCTTCCATTGTGTAATTAACAATAATGCAATAATGCTCACATGGCTGGTTAGAGGGCAGGGCTATAGCTAGTTTATCTCCTCTGTTTGGGACAATGCAAAGGGAATCAATACCTTCAGCCCTAAGGTATTTATAATTCCTGTGGATTGCTAAATCAAGGAAGGGAAATGGCCATCATGAAAAGTATGACGAGGAACATAATGGTGAATTTCATATAAATAAGTTTTCTCCTTTTTCCAGCAATTTTTCTACTCCAATAGACAGAGCCTGGGATTTCTGGAAGGCCAGCATACACATGGGTCTGTCAGCCTGCCAAGCAGATGGCATCTGTTGTCTTTCAAGGCACATGCATCTTTTGAAGCCTATCACTGTTTTCAGATGGAATGGGCCTTCAGAAATTTTAGTTTGGGTGTTCATAACAAACCAGACTCTTTTAGCAAAGCCCCACTGGCAAGGCAGTGCATCAGTGCAAAGGTACACACTCCCCCCCACCCCTCCCTCCCTGTCCAGGCCAAAATAGAGGTGGGGCATGGCTCCAACTCACGCAGCTCAGTGGAGCTGTCAGTCTACTCCTTGTGGAAACCCGCATTTGGAAACCTGCTCTGATCTCAGGTCTGTCAGGGGGTTGGTACGGAACCAAGGCCCACTCACTCCACTGGGTCCCAGTTTGGGGCCCTCAAGCTAGACAAGGAGAATTGGGGTTTGCTGACTCGGACAGTGGCCTGAACTCCTTCCCTCAGGCCTCTTTAGGCTTTTCAGTCTGTTGGCCTGTTCATGCCTTTTTGGGGTGTTGTCTCTGGGCAGTTCTCTAGCAGACTGCTGACAGGAGCTCCTTTCTCCTGCCTTCTTCCGCCTCTGATAGCCTCCCCCACCCCACCCCATCCTACAGCTACCCGGTCTTTTTTAACCTCCCAGCTGTTGTTAGACTCCCAGCCATGGGTGGCAATGTCTGTATTAACTCTTGTGTCGCTGGGCTAGTGTGGGATACTTGCACTCTCCGCAGAGAAAGTCAAGTAAAGAAGAATAGGGAGGTGATGGGGTATGAATGAGAGGCTACAAATGCGCTGTTTCTCTCTTCTGGACTTCTAGCTGAGTTATCCTTTTGCAGGGCTGTGTTGGAGTAAATCTTAGAAGCAGCAATGCTCTTTGGTGACTGGTGAAAGGATAACATTTCTAAACCTCTGAGATGGTGGTTGAGAAATTATTTAAACTTGTGCGGATTTGCATGTTGATAATCCCTAGACTGCTCTGTGAGCTCCCAGCTATTGCACCGAGCTATGCCATTGTATGAGCTTTGGGAGTCATCTGAAGGGTTTGGTGTGAGCTGTGGATGCAGAGTATGAAGTAAGTGCACTCAAGGGGCTAAGTAACGTTTTGCAAGGGATACTGTGAAGTCTTTCCCCTCATTTTTGCTGGTGTTGCAAGCGAATTAGGGATGTTTGGAGAGAAAACTGGAGACAGATCTTTTAACTTAATTGAAACACACTGAACTAAGAGAGTGTTTGGGACAGGAAGCTGAATGGGAGCATAGTATATATAATGCTAAAGGAAGAGGGATTGTTTATGTAAATAGGAATGGGTGATGAGTATATTTTTTAGCTCCTGTGCTTTTCTTCTGATTTTCACCGATGGCAAAGAAGAAATTGCTAGAGATGTAGGGGTCCTGAACCTACACCACCTTGACTTTCAGGTGCTGGGTGCTTCTTAGTCCTGTTTCTCATCCCAAGTCTAACTAGCCAGAGGCTGTAGGACATGAGCCATTCCAAGTGAGGAGCTTGTCTGTCATTTGGTTCTCTGGCAAGCAGCTAACTGCAAATGTATTGCAAAGGGTTACTTTGCTTCAGTCTTCACTAAAGGGTGTGGGGATGGGGAAATTAGCAGTTTCTGCATGCACACCAGTCTCCAGAATTAGGTGCTGACCCTCTTTATTGTTACCGGTAAAATTAAACTGATGCGACAGTCATTCGTGGCAAGTTTCCAGCTCTCTGCTCTTGTGGAGGATTGCCCTTTCTTTAGAGACAAGGAGGGCTGGATGCTTTCCAGGAGGGAAGGAAAACCCACATCAAGCTGTCTGGGGCTAGAGATGAACCTGCCTCCCTCTCAAGCAAGAAGTTTACTCTCAATGAAACAGCAGAGACTGGAGAAATAAATCAAAGGTAATAATGGGGGCATCTCCTTTCCCTTCCCTAGCAAATATATCATTTCATCATCTATGAGTCACAATAAAATGGTACTCATGGGTCTCCCATGCTTACTAATATAGCTGTCTGGCTCATTTTTATTACAGACGCAGGGCTAGTATTTTGCTATTGGAATTCCACTTTTCGTTACTAAGCAATCCAATGCATGGAGCATCCCTTTCTGGAATAAATCTGTCAATAGGGACATCTTGATGTAGAAAGGGGGACTCACACCTTTTGCTGCACCCAGGTCATTGCATGGCTGGGAAAGATATGACATCAGCTAGCCTTTCCTGAAGTCTGAGTAATGGGACTCATGGCATCTCATTCCCTTCCAAGGTGAAGGTCTGATTTCAGATTAGCTGCCCATTTAGCCTATCAGCCATCAAGTAGATTTTTCCAATAATCTGTTGCCCATAAATAGACAGCCTATTCAAGAGATCTGGTGAGTTATATCACAGACTCTCCAATACTTTTCAAGGCAGGAATGCTGGTCTGGTGGTAAAGGAGGAAGGCTGGGAGGCAGGGGTCTATGCTCACTTTAGCTCCAGACTTGCTTTGTGATGTTAGGCAAACTCAATTAACCTTTGCCTGCCTAGGTTTCCTCTTCCGAAAAATAGGAACAACGACACTTCTCTATCTCAGAGGGGGCTAAAATTAACTCATTTTAAACACATGGATATTTTTGGCTCCTTAATTGAAATTATTGGTAGTATCCAAAAACCTTACTTATGATTAATGATTGTGCACTGTACAAATACACAGGAAGCCACAGTCCCTGCCCCGGACAGTTTACAATCTGAGTGTTTTATTTTAACAGGGAAACAAATCCTGAGCAGACAGCATGTGGAAACTTCTCACTGTACACCCCACTTCTCCCCTTCCAGTACAAAAGACCAAGATAAAATTTTGTGCACATGGACCAGCAGAAATAAAAGGCTGTATAGAGGTTTTTATCCCTAAAAACTCCAAATGAGGATCTATGGACAATGAATGTGAAACTGAGCTACACTTCTGTAGTAGCATGTGTATCTCTAGCCTCTGGCTGGAGCCTTGCCTCCTAGATGTCTTTTTGCCTGAACAATGAATGCACTCTTGAGTGTGAAGTGCCTACTGTTTCAACATCTGCACTTGTCACCAAGACTGGTCTCAAGTCGTGTTTGGCCTTGATCTCTTATTCAGTACCTAAAGAAAGGAATGAGAGCTTCATAAAGAGCCTCCCTTTTAATGCTGAGTGTTTATGTGAAAAGCGAAGGCAAGGTAGGCAGGAGAAAGGCAATTTTTTTTCAGTGTTAAGTGGTGCTTCTGTATTTATGTAGCTTCTCAAATAAGGCAGTCACTGCTGCTTGATCATTTCTGGTCACTAACCCCTGCTGGGAACATCTTGCAGCAATTTTCAGTTTGCTGTAAATCTGAAATTATAATTGAGACTCAGCACAGACCAATTCCCGTTCCACCCTGCAACCGAATTTGGGTTCTGAAAAACTTCATTACAGGCATGAAAAAGCTTCAATGTGTTGTGCACCAGTAAAGCATCACTGTCCAAAAGAAGAGTTTACCAGTCACCAGTAATCTCTAGCATAGAGCATGTCAGCCGAAGCTAGGATGTGATGTCAGAGGAGTGTATAAAAGAATATAAAACAGAGAGAACAGCTGAAATCGTACCAGCATTGTGACTCTTCACTCTTTTAGAGGAGTGATCACTTTCAATGTGATCTTTACAAAAGGTGCTTTTCTTATCTCTGAGGGTTCTAAATCAGTCCTAGCAACATCCACCTTTTTATCATGAATGGACAATTTTTTCCCTCTTCCTCAGCAACTTCACCTGTGACAATCACACCGGCGTGGTCAACTCCGAACGGTCAAAGGCAGTTGTAGTCTACTGTGTGTGCCACCTGCTCAGAGAATGTACGGATGATGCAGTCCACAAGCAATGTGTAGGAACAATTGGTCCCTCCTTCCTTCCCGTCTCCCACATTCCAACCCAACTCGATGCTTCTGTCTCACGAAGGAAGACACTTCTCACACTCCGATCCCAGCTGTGGCCCAGGCTAACAGCCTGTCTTGGGTATATCTGTGTCCAGCTGGCAGTGCAATTTCCAGCTCAGATAGAAGTACACATGCTAGTTGTGATGGAGGTAGTGTGCTAAACATAATGATTTAGCAGCACCAGCATGGGCTAGTCACTCAAGGCCTACGTAAGAACTTGGGTGACTAGCCCACACAACCAAGGCTACACTGCTGAGCATGCTTGCTCAATCAAAACTCACACAGCTACCGGTATATCTGCCTGAGCTGGAAATTACATCTCCCAGCTGCATTGTAAATATAGGGGCTGTACATATATTTGAAAACTGACCCTCTAATCACAGAAAGGAAACCATCCTGACCTCCCTCACCATCCAGCCCCAACATGTGGTGTTAGTGGCTTTCCCCAAACAAATAGCGATTTAAAGTCTCCATCTTCACAATCTGATGCTGCTTCTCCTTTCTTACAAACTTTTGAGCTGTGAATTGCTTTAAATGTCAACATTAACTGCACCATTGTCCCTCACAGAAAAATGATAAAGACCTTCTTCTCACCTGTGGGCAAACACTTTTCACGAAGCAATCACCCCATATCTGCCCTCTCTCCTGTTCCTCAAAGGAAACCTGCACGCGAGCTTCAGAAGACTACAGTGGGAGCTTAAAGTCATATATTTTCAAAGTTCTCTTCATAATCATAACAGCTAGAGACTTCTTTTTTTAAATGGAAGCAGAAACCAGAGAACATTTGAACATTAGTTCATCTCCCATCCCAGAGAATATGCCCACAGCTTTGGAAAATGCTGGTTTAGTGTTCTATAGCCAATTTCTGATCCTATTAGATCAATAAGAGGGTTTTTTTTCCTCATTGATTTTAGTGAGACTATGATTTAGGGCTTCTTCCAAATTGGATAAAACATTGCTGCTCCCCCTTTAAACTGGTGATGTCAGCAACTCATTTTCAATATTAAGGATTTTATAATCTGGTCAGTGCTGCCACTAAAATAAGAAAGGGAGCTAAATACTGCAGCCAAGTTTTTCTCATGAAGTGGCAGTTAAAATTTCAGTAGCCACTGCACAGAGCACGGCTCGTCGAGCTTTCGCATCTCCCTGCCCTAGGCATTGGTCGTTGCCATTTAAAAGTGGTTGTTCCCGTGTGGGAATGAGGTAGCGGCAGACAGCGACAGTGTTATGTTGTTGAGATCAGATGTGCTCTCATGTTAATGGCTTGAATTTGCAGCAGGCCACTGCTGAATGCCTCGCAGAGATGATAGCGCTCACCCTCCCTAGAGAGCATTTGGGACGGAGACGCTGGGCAGGAGAGAAGAGAGCAGAATATAAACAAACCACCTGGAAAAGAGGAGAAAACCAGACAACTGGAACTAACCTCCATGATTAAGACAATACAGACAGTACACTAAATAACGCAGGGCACAGGGCATTATCATCCTGTGGTTGTCAGCATCAATGGAAGGGTCTGCTGCAGAGCGATAATATCCTAGAAAAGTCTGCTCTTATTAATTTCACCCAGCAGCCTCTACAAAGCAAGCTCCTATGCCACTGGATTTTTAACCCTCAAGAAAGGAAGTATCTGCCTTTAAAGTCAGCCTGAGATTGCTTTCCAGAGTGTGCAGCAAAGCCTTTTGTAATACATTTTCACTAGAACCGTTAAAGTTTCCATCCAACCTGCCAGAGACAGTCTCTCACAATCTGCAGTAATTATCCTGACAAGGTCAATTAGTAAAAAGAAAAAAATGATACAGTAAATTGGCCACTGGTTTTCCTTTTACTGATGTTTCTCTGCAGACTGCTCTTGGCACGGATTGACATGGAAACTGCATTGCACCAGAGAGAAGCTATCTTGATGCCAGAGGAAAAGTAATCTCTGGGCAGAGATTGTTCTTCAGCTGTGTAGATCTTCAGAGAAGGACCACTACCTACCTCTTGGAATATGGCCAGGACTGTATGGTAACAGTGGTAACACGAATAACCAAATACCTGAGAAGCTACCTGTGTGTTAAGTTGTTTTGATTTCAGAGCTAGGGATGAACATTCAGATCAGCAGAGAGAGACTGTTCATGCTTTACAGAAAGGGGTTGAAAAAAGAAAGCTGTGAATTCCTGTAGATTGGATATTTGCTCAGTAATAGCCACATATCAAAACTTATCAGGATTTTTAAAGAATCCCTGTGGCCCTATAGGTGAGTAGTATGTACTATATAACTGCAGGGCTCATGTCAATGAGTAAGATCTTCAGGGGAAATAGTTCATCTCTTAGCTCATTTTTCTTACAAAGTTGACATTAACATGCATTATTACCAGATAAATACTTCAGTACGTCATAGAAGCAATCAGCCAGACTGGTACCAACAGGAGACCTTCAGCTTTTACTAGTTGGTGAATGCAACATGAAGAAATTGGGTCCTCAGGGTGCCTTTCAAGGCTGACTTGACAAAGAATCTTCTGAAATCTTGCTTTCTGCCCTGCTCCTCTGCTGGGTCCTGGAATTATTTGTAATTCAAACTTGGAATGAATCCTGTGCTATTTCCTTCAGGCTTATTCCTTCCACATGTGAAAGCTAGTAATTGAAACACCTCATCTCCTTTCATAACCGAAGCAGGAAAAAATAGCCAAGGATTGTTGATTGAAACCATATTTCCACAAACTTCCAGTAATTTTATTTGATTTTTTAAAAAAAGAAATACATTTAGAGTAATGAGTGACTTTTGCGTACAGATGGCTTTAGCAAATGAATCTAGTTTTATCTGGACTTATAAATAAACCCTTACAAGCCTACAGTACTTGCTTCTGGCGTGTGATACTAGCCATGGTGTTACAAACTTGAGGCATGTTTAGTTATAATGCTGATTCAGCTTCAGAGTACTCACCTGCAAGGGTGGGAAGCAGCTTGGAATGGGCAGTGATATATTCTGCTTTAAGCCTCAAGAAGTATGCAGGATGGAGATTCAAAATAACCTCCATTACTTGATTACTCAGAGCTCAAGGGGGATTGAGAGACAGCACATTTCCCAAACTTTTGACACTTGAGTCTCGCCCCCGCTTCAGGAAAATATCCTATCCTATCGCTGCTTCAATTTTGCCATATGCAATTAAGGGTTTATCTGTATTTTAGGTCTTCATACTACAGCCCATCCTCTCCTCTCTCATATGCTTCAGTGAGCAGTGAGAAAGTTAACTCTGACCTTTTGAAGTATCATTTTAGGAATCTGAGTTCCATTAAAATGAATGGGGCAGCTCACACCTCAGCTATCGCTTGAGACTCTCGGCCACCTCAGTCAGACATTGCCTTGGTTACACTTAGGGCAGGATTTCAAAGTTCTTTCCACAAAAATGCCAGCTAGAGATTTATTTTAAAAAACCAATGGACGCCGAAGTTCTGGAGAACATTCAAGAGGCCTTGTGATGGGGCAGGCCAGCCCTTCTCTGGCCTAGAGAAGGTTAAGGATGCACTGTGGGCTGAAGAGGCTGTGCCCCTCACCTTTGCTGAGCATGTGTAACCTTCGGGTGGGCTAAATTCATTTAGTTGCCCTTCTCCAGTGCCTCACAGAAATACACCCCAACCCCTGTGGAGAAAGCAGCTGGAGACCCAGGATCCAGTCTGTACAGGACTCACAGCGAAGCTTGCTCAGAGCTACACTCACACATTAAAATACTACTACATTAAACATAACAATGAACTTTATTAACTACTAACTAAATGAACCTTAACCTAAGAAAACAAACTACAATTAACCAAGAACAATCCCTTGCATGAAAGATACCCAAGAGTCCCAAAGTCTGTGTGGAGTTCACCCAACTCTCAGCTACAGTCTCTGTTCCAGTGTGGAAGCTTGCATGGCAAGAAATCGCTGTCCTCTTCTTCCTTTGCTGGGATCCTCTGTAGCATTACATGCAGGCTTTCTCTTCTCCTCTGCAACCAGCCCTCAGTCCCATATGCATGTCTGCAAGGTCTGGTGCAAATAACTCCTTTACATGGAGAAAATATCTTGTTCACTCCTGGCTCAGCTCCTCTCCAGAACACTGAGCACATGGTCTCCCCTCAAGGCAGCTCCTGCCTGCTGTCTGCTCAGGCTGCTGCTCTCCAGTCATCTGACTGATCACACCAGCAGGGTACACTGTGGAGCATGCTCAAATTGCTACCACTCCCTGCAACTGGAAGTTTCCAGTTGTTTCCAGTTGTGGGTCACTAATCTGCCCAACAACAGCAACCCACCCTCAGCAGGTCTCTCAGAGATAGCCTTTTTAGGCATATGGGTTACACATGCTCAGCCTAGAAGACAGATATAAAAAGGGAGCAACACAACTCAGTCAGGGCAGACCACTGAAAGGGAAGGACCTCTCTTCCAGGAGCTGCTCAGACTCTGACTCTAGAGCCAAGCCACACTGGGCCCCAGACCAATCCAAGGCCACTAGATAAATCTGGAGGAAGGACTAAGCTGCAAGGAGCCATGCCAGCTGGGGACCTGGAAACCCGGAGAAATTGTGGAACATCACCACTGAAGACAGGGTAGAAAGTGGCCCAGGGGACTTAAACAGTGAGATGATGGGTAAATCAAGGTATTACTTAGCGTGTTTCGGGACAACCCCTGCTGATTTGTGGAGCATACTACTCCCACCAGCAACAGAGCCCTGGGCTAGGTCCTGAAAGAGCAGAGAGGACCCAAGCCTCTCTACCCCAGCTGCTATACTCCACAGGCTGTACCTCAGTGCCCCAAGGGGCCATCAGGCTGTGCCACCTCAACTAGCAGACTGTTTTATTGACTCTGGCTAGTAGGCCGTGCTGCCCTGGTGAGTAGCGCCACTCTGTTGACCCTGACTTGACAGCATTTCCCTACCTTCCCAGCTTAAGGGACCTCATGCCTATGACGAGGCATACAGCTTGTGACGGGCCTTCATGATTAGCCCTTCATACTCCACTTAAGGAACATGCCCTAAAGTTAAGGAAATGCTAGTTTATTGTTTTTACAGCCAATTCTTGGTCCCAATGAAGTCAATGAGAGTTTTAGAATTTTCTCACTAATTTCAGTGGGACCATGATAAGAACCTCTTTTGTACTGGATAACACACTACTGCCTCCTCTTAAAACTGCTGACATTTGTGACTCCATCAGCCAATTTTCAATATCAAGGGTTATGTCTACACTCGAAAAGTTAAGTCTACTTTGTTAAGTCGACTTAACAAGGTCAACTTTAAGTCGACTTAAAGTCGACTTTGTTTAGTTGACTTAACAAATTGGCTACACTTTAGGTCAACCTTGTTAAGTCAACTTAACAGCAGAGATAGCCCTTATACTGGCTTTAAATCTACTTAATAAAGTCGACCTAGCACTAATCCCTGTCTACACTGGCCTTAAGTTGACTCAAGGAGTCGACTTAAAGCTTAAGTCGACCTAAAGAGGTGGTGTTATTAAGTGGACTTAAGCTTTCCTTAAGCCGACTTAAGGAAATGCTTAAGTTGACTTAATAAAAACCCAGTGTGGACGCAGCTTTGTTTAGGTCTACTTAAGCATCCTTAAGTCGACTTAACTTGCCAGTGTAGACGTACCCAAGGATTTTAGAGGTTGGACAACACTACCACTAAATAAAAGAAGGGAACTAAATTATGTATCTGAGTTTTTCTTCCGCAGCTGCAGTTCACTTTTCTGTACCCACCACACAGAACCTTTAAGAAATGTATGTACATACCCAATACTGTTTGAAACTGGATGAACTCTTATTCTCTAGGCACTGTGTTGGGGCAATGAAAAGTCCATAATTGCAGCCACACTGTAAAACACAAACCTTGGAGAAGAAAATTCTACATGAGATCATCTTACGGTGCAGTTGGCTGGCATATTTGTTGACAGTAAGCCTGTACTAAGTTGTCAAGGTAGAGAACATGATGCTTTCTATCAGCTCAACAGGAAATTTTTGAATACACAAACTTTCAGCCTTTCTTCAGGGCTGGCAGTTCACACAAAAATCACGTACCTTGCCTGTGTGGAAAACTAATTTTCATCCAGTTTTTTTTCAAAGTCTCCCTGCCTTTTAACACTGCTTTCTCTGACTGTATATTGTTCAGGAGGGAATAATACTGTAAAGTGTTAATACAGTCTTGTAAATATGTTGGCTCTACCAAAGAATACCGCCTCTCGCAGTATCCAATGACCCTTCTTAGTCAATGTGCACGAATGACCAAGAATGGGCCAATGTCATGTGGCAGGGCTCAATGTCTGCTATTGTGGAAGATCTGCCAAAATGTAGGGCTTGTCTACACATACAGCGGCCTGGATGCTCTAGGCCGAGGGGAAAGAGCTCTCCCCTCAGCATAATAAAACTAACGCCATTAAGGGCAATAACTATGTCGACAGCAATGGTGCTCTTACAAAGTGTCCCCTCCAGTACATGCCATTGGCATTTATTCAGCTATTCCCCCATCTCTTCATTTGCAGCAGGGCTTTTATTACACTAGACACAATCCTTTGACACACAAACCAGCACACCCGGCCTAAACAAACTAGTCCCATAGTCTTGTTACTACACATGGAATCTGAGAGAGATTGGAATTACAGTGCAAGAAGGCTGTTTTCTTTTACAGAGCTTCATTGGGCTCACCTGTATGGTAGTGTCTGCCACTCAGGCAGAAGTATAAAAATATCGTGCTCTTTAACAATTAATAGTTTGTGAAATGCATATCTAAACATCACTGGGAGCAGAGATAGATAGCAGAGATTTGTTTTTGCAAATCCCAGCCTGGATTAATATACATAGTAAAAATAATAATGAGTTGAGACTGTCATAGTGCCTTAAATCGAGATGACTGCCAAAGTGCTTTACAGTCCCCTGCACAATTCGGCAGTTGGATCCACACAGGCAGAGCTCTGGGCTCATGCATATCCAGCTGCGGGACGGGGGCTTCTGTATGATTCATCAATAAGTAGGGTAAGAGCTGCGACTTTTCAAGAACGTACAGCGACATGGCCAAGGTCTGAGTGAAGAATACACTGCAAAGTTGAATCTATTGTGGGAAATTCACAGTAGGTAAAGTGAGTGCAGTTGACAGGATAAAACATATTCTGTAAACCAGGGTGGGATTCACAAAAGCACTGAACATTGATGTTCTTTCCAGTGGGAACACAGTGAGGACAATGCAAAGTGCTTTTGTAATCTGTTCTCCATGTGCACAAGTACTATCCGTTCTAGACATGGTCATTGCAAAGCAGAGCAAGAGAACTACCTATTAGATATGTTTTTAAAATGGTTTAGCTTATAAACAGTTACGTATTTTTATTGGGACCTGGGATATAATCTACTAGAAACAATTCAATTTTCAAATTGGTAAAGCTTTTTTTTGGTAGGATCAGAATTCTCAGTTCTGTATAGTCAAATCATTCTTATGAGCTATTACACCACTATGAAGTTCGGCCTGTCTGATGTAATGGCAGATGAAGAGACTGTTTAACTTTACATTAATGATGATCACAGATTGGGGACAGAAAATCAAACCCCAGTCTTGGCGGAGAAGGTATCAAAGCATGATACAATGCAATGACGTATCTCTTGAGCCAGTGCCACGGACATGCTAAATGAGAGAGAACTCTGCCTCTGATTCTTTTCCACAAGACAAAAGAAGAAAATACATTCTAATAATAAAGTAAAAACATCCCTTTTATTAAAGCCTGACCATTTTGACCTTTATGCAATGCGTTATTGACAATTCCGTTAACATTTATTTAAATTTAATTTCCTAGATCAAGACATGGCAGAAAGTAAAATACATTCATTTCAGTTGTAAAACTTTAATGTGTCTTTGAATTAATTGGGCACTGTCTTCATATCAAATGAAATAAATGGGCTGATAATTGATTAGAACCTGAGGGAACAATGGAATCTGATTGGCTAGAAAAAAGAAGCGACCTATAAAAGGTCAGGGTTCTTTCAAATAATTTCTTCATCAACATGCTTTACAAAAAAAAAAGGATCTCCAGGGCTTGGATTAGATATTCTGATTTGATAAATAACTTCTGTCAATGCAAGTATGGGCTGTGATGAGCTTTAACTCTTTGCGAACGCTAGAGCCTATTGTGAAGGAGGGAAGTTTCTCTGAGCCCCAGTTGTATAACTTTATTTGTAGTCTCTGTAGCCCGGCATGGCTTTTTCTTGCTTTCCTGTGCCATCCTCTGCAGTGGGAGCAGTCAGCCAGGTCTCTCCCTCTGTAGGAGCCTTTGAAGGCTCACGATGGGGATTTTGGTTACTTTTCTGCCTCTGTTATTGTGCAGGCCACACATTTCCTACCCATTCTTCTCTTCCCCAGGGCAACTTTGCATTTCAGTAAGAGGGTGGAATGAGCTGATGGGAAGGCTGCTGCTGTGGTTCAGCTGATATCCCCACCATTTCAGGGGGCTGAGTGCTTCGCCTTTGCACCACACTCTTCGTTCCACAGCTGGAGTGCTCCACCTGCTATTGAAGCTAGTCCCCCCCCCCCCCATTGCAGCCATGTGAAGCATCACATCCCCTACCCCCTCTAGTGCCATTCTCAATACAGCTGAGGATGTAACTACAATGATACATTTGTGAGCCCACCCTAAGTACAGAATGAGTTAGTTGAGCTTTACGAGTTTCCAGGTCAGTGAGATGCATCTGGAAATTCTCTCGGGTGTAGGCTTGAACCTGAGCCCACATCCCATTATACTGCAGCTATGGCTCCACTGGCTTTTTTAGGACCTTTAAAACGCTGCCAGAATGAGGTGTTCCCTTAACTAGTATGCTGCTGAGGCTGCCACCCTTATTTATGCATTTATCGCAAGCAGGCTTGATTATTGCAGTGCTGTTTCTGCCTCCCCATCAGCCGAACCCAAATGCTTCAGCCAGACTTCCTGCTGTGATGATTAAATCAATTATACTCCAATGCTATGTTCTCTGGACTGACTCCCAGTTCATCAGTACATCAGTAATAAAATGCTGAGCCTTACCTGAGGAGCCCCCTTTCTCTCCTCATTTAAGAAGCTCCTGAAAACCTACCTAGTCTGGGAAGCATTCCAGCTACAATGACCACATACCCCTCTGTGAATGCCTATTTGGCACATGCTTGTCTGGTAATGACTTGTATTGCAGCGTAGCTGTAATGTTCCATCAGCACCCAGGAGCCAGCTTTTTAAGAGAGAAGGCACAGTGCTTTCAGTAACTACACAAGCACTCAGCTCGGCCTGAGTCCACGCAGGCATCTCAAAACATCTGGTTCCCATGAGATGAAACTGGAAGACTCACCCTCGCTGTTAGCATAGCCATCTTTATCCCAGCGCTGCCTGGCCTCATTTTCATAGTCATTTCCTTATCTGTAGTTTGATACATATCTCCGTCCACTTGTGGTGTTCGGCTTTGAGAGATTCAGAAAATGTATGTTTGTTTTACTGAGCCATCAGAAAGTGCATGCTCCCTTTAAGTGTGTGGTATGTGTTTTTTATTTGTGGCAATAATAATTATCCGCTTGTAAAGAAGAGAAGGGTCCAAACTGAAACCTCAACCCCAAACAACCCTAAAGGTTGGGAATGCTAAAAATCCATCCATGTGAACCTGGATCTAAATGTGGTTATTGTTTATGAAGTCTTCTGTTACCTTGTCTACTAGTTTCCTCACAGGGTCTCTTATGTCAATCTTTCCCAATGACAGGTCCATGGACCAGCACTAGTCCCTGAGATCTCCCGGACACAGTGTAGGAAATCAGGCCATGGTATCCAGAAGGTTGAGAAATAATGTTTTAGGTCATACGGCTTTATGCTGGAGCTCCACTTTCCTAACTGTTACCCATTTTGACCTGAGCAGCTAATCAATATTTGGGGTATTGTGGACTGTTTCTGTTAGAAGAACTTGATAGAGTCAGTTTTTTTTCCTCTTGTGCAATAACGTTCATTTAAAGCCCTGTTTCCCTGATCACAGTAGAAGTCAAAGAGAAGATGATTTCATTGATCACAATCCCAACCCCGTTTCTCACAGCACTCTACCCAAAAGCACTATCTCTTTGTTTTTTCTCAGGGTCACACTACAAGTGCCTCTCTGGATGTCTTTCTCAAAGCTTCCTTGCTGGCTTTTCTGTATAGTATTTCTAAAGACTATCTCACTCCCTCTCACTTACAGAATTCAATAGTGACTGGCCTTGGAAGAACAACACAATGTTGGTCAGAAAGTGTATAAAACTTGAAAGGGACAGACAGTACAGTCCTAATGCCCCATTCCCCCTTATGGACCAAGTTCTCTGGCAAAACTACATTTCCCATGTTGCACTCAGTTGTGTGATTCTCATGATGCACTACACAGCTTAGTCAGACAGGTATCCACATTGCATAATGGGAGAGAATCCTCCAGGGAGCCTGGCCATTACAAGAAAATAGAGGCCTAACCCACAACTCCAATAAAGCAATGTGCTGATAGGGGAATACAGTTAAATGCTTTCTTGTTTTGTTTAATATTTCATTGAACTGATTTGATGCTAAACTTTTTCGGTCAGTTCAGCAAAATGAAATATTCTGATTTGGGTCAATCCAATCTAAAACAAAATATTTAATTTAGATTTTCCCCAATGGAAAATAAAAATTGCAGTTTTCCCACAGAAAACTTTAATTGTGGAGAAACTGCACTTTTTGTCAGGAAGCTGTTCTAATCAGTTCTAGTCAGGCATATATTTCAGAGGAAAAAATGGCTCTTTGTCTTTCTCAGTGACCCCTATCACCATGCTGGGAATTTGATTCTGTGAATCGCCAACACCACTTCCTCTAACTGCTGGGTTTTCTTTTAAAGTCTGTTATGTACGTACTAACCAAGCTCAAACCTACTCTCCTCTTAAGATCTGACAAGATCACATCTTGAGATGAAATGGCTCCAGGAAAAAACAAGTGTACTGCTATGTAAGTCATACTTAGCACTCCTCTCATACATCACAGGTCAGGTTTCTATCCTGTACCTATCAGTAGTGACTCTGAACTGCAGCCACACCAGAAGAATGTAAAAAGATATGTAGGCAATAGTACAGGAAAGGGTATGCAGTTTGGCCGTACAGATCTGCACACCCCTCTCAGGAGACAGGAGAGCTAAAGAGCAGTGGCTGAAGCAGAATTTTAACTCAGGAACATCTCTTGCTGTTCAATGCACGGCTAGGCTGTATAAAAGACTGATGACTCTCCATTGCCTTGTGGTGTTTACACCTGGACCTGTGGTGTTTACACCTGGGTGTAAAATGCTGTCACACCAGAATAATCCCATTTTACATCCACTTTAGTCTCACTTTCAAGAAGTGGGAAAGCTGCACATGGTGCATTGTTACTTTTATGGCTTAGAAGGTAGAAGAACCCGTGTGGGGTGCAGCTGGTCCAGTTTGGCTAGCATTTGTCCAGTATCCTGTTAAGCATGAGCTGAAGAGATCAGACTGTGCAATTTGCATCTGACCTCAGGGTCAGAAAGACATCCCCAAAATGAGATCATTCAGTATTTAAATCTTGGGATAAGAAGTGATATGGGAATCTTTATCATTTGCAAGTCACTTTGCTACCCCTACAGGATTTTTGCATAACCTGTCTGAGATAGTGTTGGCCTTTGCAATGGTCTGCCTCAAGACTCATTGGCCTGAAAAGCTTCACACTTTCTGCCAAAAATAAAGGGGCTCAGTTTTAAAACATTTATGGGAGTATCCCAGGGATTTTCAGATTCAGCTTATTCAGGAAAGCACATTCTGGATCTTATATTTGGAATGAGGCTAGAGATTGAGGAATTAAAAATTAAATTGCAATGGTCAGATTATTAACTCCTTTGGTGTGACATCTGAACCTATCCATACCGTTTTTGCAGAGATGGACCAGTCTGATGATCCACCTGCAGAGGTTGATGGACTATGAGGGATTCCAGATTTAGTTGCGGTGGGGGGGGGGGGGTTGGATGGCTGAGTTATATTACATATCCACTGGGCTACTTGTTAATACTTGTGTGAGATGAAATAGCTTTTGTCTCCAAGCATCAGCAGACTGGCACCAGACCTCCCCTCCTGGTGCATTACAGATGTCTTGTGATTGATGAAATGGAGGAAGAGGCAGCAAGAAGAATGGAACAGAATAATGTCTGCATCTTCAGATCGCACAGTGTCACTCTTTCCCAGTTTTCAGTCTGCATCCTCTTAAATGCTTACCTGCCTTTGGACATGCAGATAATACCAGTGGTACATAGTGCTCGTTTCTGTCCTTTACTAAGCAGCAGACTGTCCCTGTGAGATGTGATCCCTGTCATCTCCAGGCAGGCTTACTTCATGCAAGCCTGGAGAAGACAGGAACTTTTCAGCTGTTGCAAAAGGCAACAACATAATACCCATACTTCTCTTTCCTCCCCCTCCACTGCATTGGCTGACTCTTCAGTTCTTCAAGCAATTCAAGGAGTTAGCATAGCAACCATCTGTAAGCCCCAGTAGAGCATAGTGCCAAGTTATTGAAAAGACAGCATCCTTTCTTTTGCAGCACCCTGTATTATTATAGGAGTGCCCAGAAGCCCCATTCCAGGATCCACTGTGCTAAGCACTGCACACACCTAATAAAGAGGTCCCTGCCGTGAAGAGCTTACTGACAAGATCTTATTCATATGAAGAGACAACAGGTGGGAAAGAGAAGTTAGTAGATGGATGGCATAGTACACAGCGAAACATTGCGCATTAGCAATAGATGTGTCGGCAAACCCACTGCCAGGCTATTATCAAACGATGTGTCGCAACACCTTGGCAGAGGTGAGTTTTTAGGAGGGATTTGACGGAGGACGGTGTTTGGCTCAGCTGACTTTTACAGGGATCTTTCCAAGCACAGGGGAAGCCTGGGTGAAAGCACAAAGGTGTGTGAGGAAAAGTTGGATTAAAGGGCGACAAAAGCTTGAGGCAGAGTGGAGGCGAGAGTCGATGGCTCAGTAATATGAGTTGCTAGGTAAGGTGGGATAGCTCTCCTGCCACAGTCTCCTTCCCTCCATGAGAACTGAGCACTGGCCGAGGTGCTTTGGCTGTGCCATTAGCATGGGACTCGCATTTGAAGGTCGCCCCCCTTTGGAGCTCCCTCCTCCTGCACGTCTGTCAGTGCCTGACTGTGGCAACATTCAGGGAGGATACTGTGTGGTCAGGGCAGGGTTTGGGGTATATTTTTTTTAACATGGCATTGTGTTCTCTTCCGGGTTTGGGGTTCTTAGCTGGACTTAGAACAGGCAGCTTTGTCTGAATGGCAGATATACCTGAGGTAGTGTGGGTAGTGTGTGAGTTCAGGACCGCTCCGGTATAGCTGCTTTTGGTGCAGTGTGACACAGTGATCAACAGGGGCATCCAGATGATTGTTTTGCACTAAGAAGAGTGGCAGCCAAAGTAAAAAGGCGTTAGTAATGAGGGCAGGGAAGTTTAGCTGCTGGGGGAGTTATTTGGGGTCGCTTGACGCTGGGGCGTGTGGTTTGATGGCTGGAAGGGGCTATCACGGGGGAGGGTGTTTGTTAGGAGGGGCGATCCGACGGAAGCAGGGGTTGGTCCCTGTTGTATGGATATACTATATTGTGGGCCAGATACGCACCAGCTGGAGGGTCTGTGCCTTGGTGGAACCCAACCCAGATTGACTTCAGCCCCAGCTTCACCCTTTGAAATAGGGTACCACCATGAGGCTGAGAGCCCAGAACAGCCAAGAATCAAATAGCCTAGTCCTGTTCCCACCATTTGCGTGAGAATGATGCACCACACTTATAAATGACTATCGTAATGCTGGTTAAGTTGTGACCTGCAGAGATTTAAGTCTCCTAGTTGTAAAGCTCAGAATCCTCACCAGCCACTCAGGTTGCTCTTTTAATGCCATTTCCAGCAGGAATGATAGGCTACCATTAAGGAGCATTAACTTTGCAACCACCAGCTACCGCATCAGCTCAGCTAAGCTTTAATCAGAAGTGTAATTCTGTATCTCTTCCCCTTCACACTAACAGGCTCTTTACATGTAGACCTTTGCTGCATTTAACAGCTTCATTAATTCAATCATCACTTCTTGCTGTATATTAAGAGAGAGAAGAATGCACCAGGTTGGGAGGCAGTCAAAGGTTTCATCATGCTGCCTGGACAGTCAGAAATCCCTATAGCCAACATGTTGTGCAGAGACCAGCTGAGCCAGTCCGCTGTGCTTGCCAGACTGTGCTGAACTGTGCTGCAGGTGTTCTCTGTAACAGTGACACATGTTTGAACCAGGCGCCCTGTGAAATCCGAAAATGTGCACTTCCTCTGCTTTGTCAGCACGGCTCCTCTTCGCCTGCAAGGTTTTCAAAAGCACAAGGGAAATGACTCACCCGGCAGAATGTGGGAATTATCCTGTTTAGCTGCTCTGCTTTATCCTGTCAGAAAGCCAGGATGAAAAACCCTAGTCACAAGAGACCAAAGGGGCTCCCACATAACTGACAGACACCAACTGTTTGAAAACTCTCAGATCCTGTTATCGAGAGGAGCATGACCTTTGTGCTGCACCTCCATTTATCATCATTTTAATCGAGTTGGAAGTCTTTTTAAAAACCTCCATTTTCTTTCATCCCTCTCCTGCTCTCTTGCCCTGAATGGTCTCGTCTCCTTTTTATTTACTTACTTTTTGGGGGAAAAAATCCTAAATATTTTTTGTTCTTTTAAGTACAAAGGGATCACTTTTCAGAAGGTTCTAGGCTAAATCCTCTTTGTTAAATCAGTAGGACGCTGGGATTACTCCTCTGAAGTCAATGGAATTAGTCCAGCCCATTCTTACTGAGCTGAATTCAGCCTGAGTAATCTTTGTTTTGGGTTTTTTTTTTTAATTGTTTAATATCATGAATGTTGCCAGACTGTAGCATGGGAAAGCGATTATCCATACAATGCCGACCCAAGCTTCTCTGTACCATTGTTATTATTACAGTTGCATCTACCTTGGTCTCAGGTATTCTGCATTCTCACAGAGAGAGATGGTCCCTGCCCTAAAGAAAAGACAGACTGAGCCTTCTTTCATGAAGCAGTTGAGTAACTTTTAAGCCCTTACAAAGTCTCTCAAGTAGACTACTCACATGCTTAAACTTTCAGTCATGCTTACATACCTTCCAGAATCAGGATCCAAATGGATAGAACAGACAAAGGGTGGGAGAAAAACCAGAACTGTCTGTCCAGTTTTATAGATAGGGAAATGAAGGAGAGAGAGATGAATTGATTTACTCAAGGTGAGGAACGTGTGGCTGAGCTGCACAGTGCACCCATATCTCTGGAGTCCTAATCCAGTGCCTGAACTACAAGGTGGCCATTCTTCTTTCCACACAATATGGCGGGACTAACTGTAGGACTGATTCTGTCCTTCCAAACTGTGACCTCACTGACAAAGGTGGTGATTATGGGGTGGCTATTGTGCCTTTTAGGAATGGGGCAGAGGCGGTGATGGGGTCTGTGAATGCACCAGGGAAATGGAAGTTTGGAATTTGAATTAGAGTGTTTGTGGGGAGGGCTGGGTTTTAACTTATTCATCATTTTTATTAGAAAACAGCATCTTTAAGTGCTTGTATTTGGAAATAAGTGCTCATGAAATGATGTGACATTTATAAACCAAAACAGTAGGTTTCAGCTTTGAGAATTATTTGTATCAAGAATCTTGCATAATGCGTGCAAGTTATAGAACAACACAGGAAAACCCTGCACAGAGGTATTGAAACATCTTGGTTTCATGATGTCACACATCAGTCATGCTCTGTGATTGTCTTTACCTAGTTGTTATCAGAACCCACTGGTGTTTGTGCACTGTTCTTGGAAAGTCATGACTGAAAAATCATGTCTTCTGAAAACAAAGAAGAAACAGGTTGCTAATATTTTATTTAAATGCACTGTAACAATGCTGCCTTCACCAAATATAAATAAATGTTTAGTGAGCCAGTGATATAAGAATGGGACAAGACATCAGGAAGAGCTGAGATCTAATTCTGGCTGTAGCAGTGTGCTATATTCTCCACTGACACAAAAGGGAGATGAGGTTGGCTTGAATGGCCTCCTGTGCCATCACCCCATATAGCTCTAGTGTAGAGGGGATGTAGCCAGATCCCCACTACGCATCAGCTATTTCCAGTTGCTGGAAACAGCATCTTGGAGTTCTTGTCAGTTTGGTACAATGTAAAGCATCCTTGAAGTGTGTTTTACATTTTTCTGTGGGCCAAGGATCTAGGTAATGCAAAAGTGATGTAAAGGATTCAAAAATCAGACTCGTATAGTCAGACAAGTAACCTCGTTGCCTCAGTTTCCCCTTGTACAAAATAGACTGATGAGAGGATTAATTAAATAATAATAAAGTGAGTTGTATATGTAAAGCATTATATAAGTACCAAGTATGATAAGACTAGATAAGCCTCAAAAGTTTAGCTTCAGTAAAGCATTACAAAAGACTGGATTCTTATCCAAACCCCACCTGAACCTCGGGTATCTGCAAAACCATGCCTGAATAATGGAAATGGGCTTTTGAGGAGGAGGGGCACTTTCTGTTCAAGTATTTGACAGAACCAGGAAGTACAGAGTGGTGCACAAACAAAACCCAGAGAGAAAATGTGAACATTCAACAGCTCAATTTAGACTGACGTTCTAAAAATTTGGGATGGTCTTATTGGACCTGCACTGTAACTCATTCATCCCAAAACTCAGCAGTGTTTTCATTTTTCCAGTTGTTTCTAGTTTTGAGTGTCTCTTCATTCTATGGTAGCCAGTTTCATAAGCAACAATTGTATATAGCGTAGGGTAGTCCCAGTAAAAACTGTCACTTCTAATTAAATGGATGGTGGAGATGGTAGGAAAACATATTAATCAGCATTGGGCTAAAACTTCAAGTGCTGGCATAGTCCCCAACCAATCCTGACCCCATCACCAAGCTAGCCAGCACTCAAGTCAGCTGTTCTTGTCCATTTTTAGCACTGATTCAGCAAATATATGGAAGATGGTGGAAGTGGCCCAGCATTTAGATGCCTGTGGTAGAAAAGATGGTGGACGCTATGGAACATTGGTGTTGAAACACACAAGTATTCAGCAGGAAAAACACTGGGAACAAAGAGTTTGGTGGCAAGCAGCTTGAAGCTAATACTAAGGCCCAGCTTATACTGCTAGCAAAATTCACATCAGTCGACAGGAGCTGCACAAGCTACACAGAGTAGCTTGCGAAACTCCCGTCAACTTCGTAACTTCCCTTTAGCACACTGTCTTCACTGTGCTGCACTGACAGGAAATGCATTCCTGCTGGCATAGTACTATGCCACTTCAGGAAGGCGGTTTTATTAGATCGACTTCCAGATCAACTGAGTATGTCCACTGACTGCTCACTTGATCCAGAAAAATCAATCTCACATGGAGAATTTGCCACTATCAGAGTAGGGACCCTAAGAAAAGGATGTGTACAACCAATACTTTCATGAATTCTGGAGGCTTTTTTTAATTCTCTTCTCTGTTTCCTCCCCACGCCCTTCCTTCTACTCCAATTCTTTTTAGCTGGAGTAAAGCTCATAGGAATAGTATAAGAATATAAACAGAGAGAGACTACTCAAAATATGTAGAAAAATGATCCAGTCTGCTGGTTCTGTTCTGTCCATTTCTTCTCTAAACAATGTTATCAAAAAACCTTTGACACAGCACAGTAAGGGTTTTGATAAGACCACTATGCAATTGACCTATGGGGGAGGAGTTATTTATCCTCTACCCTTAGCGTTGAATTGTGGTTCACCCACACGTTTCTTATCCTTGTGTCTAGCTCTAATACCTACGCATGCCTATTTACTTATTTATTTTTCAATTTATACAATACAACTATAATAAAATTTTAAGTGCACAAATAATGTTGAACACAAATGACAAAATTGAATCTAAAATCTACAAGTGCCAACATTCTCCCCACTCAGCCTAACCTTTCAATATAAGCCTGGGTAAATAGATTTTATAGTTCCTTAAAAACATTGCAAATCTAGTCACAGATTTGCATGGTATCAATTTCACCCTGTGGAGACATTAAAGTTGTCACTTTCTGAAGAAATTTTTAGTATATCACAAATAAAGTAAAACTTGAATTCTTCAATCTAGCAGCATTTTAAATAATTTCCAGGCAAACTTTTCTAAGTGAAGAATATATTGTCTTGCAATGAAATGTTAATAGAAATGTATAATTTAAAAAACCCTAAAAACACAAAATTGATTAAACTTGCCAAATGTCTCATGAATCTTAAAATGTGTTCCTACTTGGAAAAGTGTTTTGGTGAATCTTTAATCTTTCTCTGTAGATCAGTTCCTTGTGCGTATCTTCTGCCATTAGAGACAAACACATTTTACTGCTTAGTATCTCCATTAGCAATGGGAAGCCAGAACAGCTATAGGAAAGAGATTGGATTCTATTGCTTCTTCTCTATCACCAACTGAATATTTTTGTGGATTTTGAGTCTTCTGCACTTTTACAAACCCAATTCTCAGATCTCAGGTTAAATTTGCAAGGTTGGTAGTTAGGAACACAATAATTTCTTTACTTTTCACTTGAACAGATTGGGACTGCATTTTTTACAAACACTTTTCAGCATCTCCCCTGCTGAATACAATCCCATTAGTAAGCTTTTGTGGGGGAGAAAAGTAAAGAGGTCTAAAAAATGTCTCAAAATATTTTATTCAATTTTTGCCTTTTTTTCTGGTATATAATAACCACAAAATCTCACCTTGATTTATTATTAAATTATTAAAATTGGTTTTGAGTTAGTTCATAGGATAATCTTAGAGTTCAGATTGTCTGAGCTGTGAGTATTACAATTGCAATGCACATAGTAAAATAAGTAACCAATATAATTTAAATAACAAGTGTAACTACTAACTAATTTAGTATTAATCGCTTTGAATTATATTCTCCATTTTAATATCTGCAACTTGTGAAGTAGCTGTTAGTTTCATAAGTCACCCAGTCAGGGAACTGAGATACAACAACATGACTTTTGTAACTCACCACTGTCATGTGCATTTTAATTGGGATGACAAAGACCCAAACATATCTAGAGGTTATGATAGCTAGCTAAATAAATGCTTGCAACAACAATGGAAAATGGTGCTGGAATTTCTTGCATACCTATGGTTTGGGTCTGAGTTTGATTGGGTTGTCTTTCACTAGAACATTAGTACCATGTATAGTAATAATGCTGTTTTGAAGGAAAACAATTCTCAGAGCTGTGCTTAGGAGTGGGCGAGGCCCGGGCCCAGACCCCTCTCAGTACTGGGGGCAGGGCAGGGCAGGGCTGCCCTGGGCCAAAGGCTGGCCTCCAAGCTCCTGCCCTGCCCCTGGGCCAGCTAGTCTGCCTCCAGGGCAGGGCAGTCTGGGTTGGGGGCTGGGCTGTGCGCTCCTTCCCTGCCCTTGGGCTGGTGCATGGTTACTCCGCTCTGGGGGCAGGGCCAGAAATGTTGCCGTAGTGTGGTGCCCCCCACTGCCAAATGCCACAGAAGGCAGCTTTGCGCCGGGGGGGTAGTGTGGGGCCTGCCGAACTGCAGGGCCCAGGACAGTCACTCTGCTCATGGCCCCTTCTCCCCCACCCCCAGGACATCCCTGACACAATTCTCCACCTCAGCTCTATCTCAGTCATGCTTTTCAAACGGGAATTCGTTAAATTTCCTGTTTGCTAGGGTGGTACTATTTTGTTCATGATCCTAACTGAAAAACTTGAAGAATTTATTTTTCTTCTATCTTTACTAAAGATATATTTCATCAGTGGTACTGGCAGAGTTTAACTTCCATGAAGTCTCATATGTAGCTCTCAGGGGAATTACAGGCTCTCTTCAGTACCAGCAGAATACTACCAGGGGCTTCGGCGATGTTATGAATATCAGCGACATAAACAGAGCAGATAACTGCAGCAAAACCCACAGTCTGCTCACTGTTGTCATCATCCTAGCCCAGTGGGCTCACAACAATGTAAAGTTCTCCTGGCAGGGCCCTCATGGAGGTTATTAATTGTTTACCAAGTACCAGGGTTTTAAAAAGACTCAGCTTTCCTGTGGGCCAGATAGACTGGCAGGTGTTCCCGTACTATGGTGGTTTGCACAGTATAAAAACTTAAATGGAGCAATACTGAGAGTGCCAGCAAGCCACAATGAAGCAGCTTTTTTTTGGCAATTGTATGCAAAATACTGACTTCAGGGAAGATCACACTGGCTTACACCAGGTCTGAATCTGACCCCATGACTGTAGTAGCAGATGTTAGTAAACCTGGAATCCCTTATGCTGCTACCTTTCTCTGCAATGAAGAAGCTGCATGTGGGGCCCAATGAGGTGATTGTAACATGAGCCAGACATTCCAGCTGCTTTTGAATGGCTTCAGTAATATGCATTTAAGGTAAATGGGCTAATCTGAAACACAGCCATGCTCTATAATGTGCTGCTTCCACAGCTTTGCCTAGTCACCCAGGAATGGTGCCATAAATGTAGAAACCAGGTGCAGGAGCTGTGCTAAAAGCCATCTCTCCCACTGGTTTTAGAATGGCCCAGTGCACCATAGAGAAAGACTGTTTAGATGTTGGCTGCTGACTCACCAATCAGCTGTAACTCTGTGTACGTTTCTCCTCCCCATTTTTTTAGCGCCTCACCAATGTGTTCGATAAACACAAAGTGGTGACCCCAGAGCTGAGTGTCCCACTTGGGAGGAGGTGGCAGGCTCTGGAGCCTGGGTATTATAGCTGATTTATTCACATAATGTAGTGGTGCACCAGGCAGAGACAGAAATGGGTTCTTGATAGAGATTACTTTTAATATCTGCCCCACAGTTTAGGATATCTTTTTAACAGCCTCCCTCTCTGCTTGCTTAGCCCTGCACTCTAACCAGCTGTTATTTATAGCCCTGTAAAAGCATGCGCTGGCTCACAGACAGCCAGTCAGAGGGCAGCACCAAACCTAAATCTACCCCAATCTGAGCTGGCTCCATTCTAGCTTTCTTCTGCCTCCTTTCTTTCCCAGACCCAGCAGAGAAGGATACAACTTTGAAAGCTCATGGCTGCCCCATTATCCTGTTGAGCCTTACTGAACAGCCCTAGCTATAGCCAGTAAGTGAGGATGCCTTGGAAATGGTTAAATTGTATTGCGTCCCCTCTCATCTCTGCTCAGTGGCCAGGCCATGTCTTTGCTCAATGAGTGTGCATGTTCCTGTCAAAGAAGGAATAAAGTGGTTCAGCATGCTGATACCATGGGCAGAGCAGAGATAGATGTTGCTGTCAGAAGCAAAGCAGAAGGCAGCCCTCTTTCTTTAGTTGCTGGTGCTGCTCCTCTGTTAATCAGCTGGTGTTGCATGTGTTACCTGTAAAGAAACAACCCAAGGTTTGGACAGGGTGTGAACACCAAAGGTGTCTCCACAGCTGTGCACTCCCCAGAGTTGCCCTCTTTCCCTTCAGGATTTGTGTGTGTATTGCAGTGAACAAACTCCATGAGATAAATCATCCCAATGCCTGACTGTGCCTCCTTCAGAAAAAGACAGCTGGCTCTGTGGAGACGGGAGGAGTTTGGTTTTTGTATGTGGACAGGAGGCAAGTAGAAGTAGAATAGAAGCTTGCATGAGAATATGCTGAGAGAATTTCACCGTGTGCCACGGCACTCTGGTTCTGGCTTGTTCAGGGTCCCTACTCTAAGCTTCTGTTTGCCAGTCCAGTTTGTGGTGTTTCACAGTGTCACCAATGTTTTGTTCTCTGTTCCCTCACTGCCAGGCTTTGGGCACCTCGCAATTGCCAATAGGCACTCCACATTTGTCAGGCAGAGTGGTACAGCATCATGTGTATTGCTCTGAACAGAACTGGCTCAGAAACTGACTTCTGCCTGATATTATCTGTTCCCATGCCCCTCAGGAAGCCTCAGCTAATATATAACTGGCAGCTTGGGGCATAAGCAGTGATTTCTCCCCCTCCAGCAGGCTTTGCTGCCTGCTGTCCTTTAAGCAAACTCTTCTGCTTCCTTTTATCACTCTTACTCTGCCTGTCTGTCTCAAATGAAAATGGCAGTCTGATTCTATTTCCACCTAATGGCCCACCTACAGTATGAACACACCTAAGCCCTAGCTCACAGTTCTTGGCCAGGATTGACGTATTTATCTTAGAGCATATTGCTTTGTTATTGGTGTGCAGGATGGAGCAGCCTGGCTCTGAGATACTGTAAGAAACGCTGGTCATGTGGTACATTCCTTGCAGAACTTTGACGTGGGCAAAACCATAGGATGCTCCCAAGTCTGAAGAGAGGAGCTCATTCTCATGAAATTTCAAACTCCTTTTGCAGCTGAAGGTGCCTTCAGCTATCCCTTTTGAGGCAGGAAAGAGAGCCCCTGAGCTAGGCCATGGACACTATGTTCTCTCCACAATGGCAAGAAAAAATGATATTAAGCCACTTCTGCTCCCAAGCTGGGTCAGAACACAGGCCTAGACAGACATAGTGTTACTTGTTCATGGCTCCTTTGTGCACTGCTGGTCTAAAAGGGCCATAAGGCACCATGAATTAAGCCACAAGATTAGCTCAGGACCTCTGCCACCAAAACATGTATTTCTCAGTCCTCCCTTTCCTGTCCCGAGTAGAAAAACAGCTTCCCCAGGGATTTTCAAGCACTAAGTGGGTCAAAAATAACACAAAAAAATCCCAAGAAAGGTGTTTCAGCAGGTAACTGGAATGCTGGCCCCGGAGCTGCATATACCAAAGGCCAAACCACACAACATGAGCAGAAGATGGGTTCCCTGCTTCTCTCTACTATTGCTCCTGCTGAGGAGACACTAAAGGCCACTCTGCTCTTTTATTAGGTGTGGTGGAAAGTGAAAACCATGGGCATGGCTAATTCCCCTGCATCCACCTCTCCCCTAGCTTGCCTGTTCCCTTGGTGCTGCTGTTGATGGCAGACCTCCTGGCATTTTATTCTGCACTGCTCTGTTGACAGTGATGTCACATTAGATGAGATACACAATTCTTATCTGCTGATGTCAGCACTGAAGGAAGAGAAGGAAATCGTCTTTTTGCCTAAACTGTTGTAAATCAGCTCAGTAAACCAGACTATACATTATGTTTTTGTTACAGGGAGAGTTAAATTACAAGAAAATGAATGGTGCATAATAATTCCCTGTGTCACTGAATTCCCTGCTTCTCAGCAAAATATTCTGTCACACAAACAGGTTTACAGCACTTGCCTTATCACTGTGCAAAAGGCGCTATCTAGTGGCTATGATCTGCAAAAGAGCTGCTAGGGTGATGGGAGGAATAGCTAGAAATGACTGGAAATGGGGAGTGGAGTGTTATGAAGGAAGACATGTTCAGATTGATCATATTACCTCTGTCCTAGATATATTTTTGGGTTAAAGGCAAAATAATGTGTTCTGAAGAAAAGACAGGGCCTGACTCCTCTGGCACGTCAACTTGAAGCTGGTGTAATACTATTCAGATCAGTTGAGTTACCTCCTGATTTACACTGAACTAAGTAAAAGGAGAGTCAGTGATAAATATCCCACCTATTTATTTAATACATTTTTAACCTTAAACTATGAGCTCATGTTTGTCATGTGTTTACAGCTGTATTCCATCGGGGATAAAGTACTAACCACTAATTCCATTTCTAAGGGGTAATGTTACAGTCATTTAATCTTCTGCTTGCATCAAGTGGTTCAAATAAACATGTAACAGCATCAGTTCTTTTAGAGCCTCATTTTCTTCAGCATGGCTTGATGATTTGAAGATTGTAGAATTAATTTGTATAGCCAGTTGCCTACTCAATCTTTAACAGATGAAACTGAATAATGAACTAAAACAAAGCACTCTGCTATTCTGCCCGAAGTAAACCAGGAAACACGCTCTACAGTCAAGCACCACGTGTCCATGTTTCTCTGTTTCTATTAACATGTACAAGCACACCAAGCACACACATTAATTTAAGCAAATGTATCCCCTATGCCAGAATTTGTCAATGGGCATGCCCATAATTCAGTGCAGATTTATGAGGCTTTTCCTCTGAATACTATAAAAATGGGTTGGTTTGTTTGTTTGTTTGAAATCTTTGGGGTAAATGTCATGAGACACTATCTGAGCATGGCAGAAGAGAGGGCAAGGGTATGGTCTCTGCATTGTTCTCTCCTCCTCCTCCACAAAAAGTGCACTCAGCCTCCCAGCAGGCCCAGCACCTGTGTTGGACAAGGAGAAGGAAACGGGATCACATGAGAGATGAGAGCAGAATTTAGCCCTCTGTACTTAACAAGGGGCTTCCTAACAGGGCTATCATGGCAGATTACACTGTTAGTGGTGAAGCTGCTCCGGGCGGAGTGGAAATACCTTGATTTCTCATGGATCATTTGTCCCACCATTTTGATCAAAGTTAGGTTGTTTGTTCTCTTCTATGTCAACTCATTATAATAAAAGGTAACCTGTCACAAGAGTCTGATTAAACAATTCATAAACACAAGCTAAGGAAAAGGGAGAAACAATTAAAAGTCTGGGAACGCTATTTCCATGGGAAAACAAGAAACAATGTATGTATACTTGAAATAATAAACACCAATATTCTTTGAAAATACAGCTTCATTCCTAATGTTTTCTAAGTAACTGCTTGAGCAAGGAGACTAACTCTTCACTTCCTCCACACTAAGTCAGCATTAAGTGCTACCCTTCTCCCCTTCTCCGACTTTCCTTCTTTCAGATGGATGAAAGCTAGAATTCACTCTACTACAAAGCTTCTTCTGTGAGTTCCAAACCCCAAAATACAATGCTACCTCCACCTGTTGAACTGTAGCACTCTGGATTGACTTATGTCCACAGCACCCCACCATCACTTTAAACTCCTACATAACTTCCGAACAGTTTAACACACTGTGGCTACAGGGTTACAGAAATCATAAGTCATCAGCAAGGTTTGAACTGGAAAACCAGCTGTAACAAAACTGACAATTATAGTTGCAGGGCCCACATAGTAGAGGATGACATGATCCCGAGCATAAAACTAGTTTATTATACATACATCCTCATGGTATGCTTTAATAACCCTATCATGTCAATTTTCAAGAACAGCCCTAGCTTGTAGATTTTAATTGCAAGCCAATAATAGCAGTACAGAAAGAATCAGCTGACTTGTCAGTTAGCACCTTCCTGTCCATATAAAACCTCTCATATCTATTATTTTCATTGTATAGAAATGTGGACGTAGATCATAAGTAAACATGTGCAAGGAAATGAGAGCAGAAGAGATGCTGATATAGAAAGAACTGTGTCCAAGCTTCAAAACAGAGAGAGAGAGATGGCTCTTCACTTGAAAAGATTTTTTCCTCTTATAAACACTGCAAAAGATCATTTCATAATTACAAACTGATGTATGTAGCTTTTTTAACCAAAAAAAGAGAGAAAAAAATCCTTTGTTTCTCAGAGGCACCCGATGTATCACATGCTGCAGTTGCTATGGTAATTACTCGTGTTTTATTGAATAGCACTGCAAGGGGTTATACAGAAATTAACTAACTGGTCAAAATGCTTGTTAGAATGAATATTCCTTGTTATTTATAAAAGGTTCCATGAAGCACTCAAAGAAAATAAGAGAGGAGGGAAGCATCTTTATAACACCAAGACAGACATTGTTCAGCCATTTTCCCTTTATTGGGGGAGGCATTCAGTGACTCTTACAGTTAAAAGGAAAACTACCCTGTCAGGCTGGGGCTGGTAAAAGTGTTTATTTCATATATTTGGTATGCTGGATCATACCATGTGGGAGCCAATTATAAAAAAAGTAATTGGAGATGAGCCAAAATTAAGGCCCATAATCTTTCCTTCAGATTTCAAGGGCTAGGTTAGAGTCGCCAGATCTGAATCTGCTCCTACCATTTGGGTTCCAAGCTGGATCAAAAAAGAGAAGGGGCCTGTTTTCCCTTAAGGTCTGATTTTAGCAAGATATCTCAAGCAGAGCAATTTGCTTGGGATGGCAGAAATCTTGTGAGATTGACTCAATTTTAAGATTACCGCTCCCGAGATTTCGGTCCTGGCCAGCCCTGTTTTGGCCTCAGATCCAGGCCTAAACATGATCTGAATCTGAATTGCCTCTCTGGCACATTTTTTAAACAGAATATAGCAATTAGCAGAGCTATCCATCCAAGGCATGTTTCTAGGCAGTGTAAATAAATTAACAGGAATTAATTAATTCAACTAATTAATTTGATTGCAGCAAATTGATAAAATTTTACCAAATGCACAACATAAATGATTTGCCTGTATGATATCTGTATGGAGATCATTAGTTCTTTATGATACCCAGGTCACAGATGAAATTCAAAACCTCACTATACTGTAAAATAAAGGGAAATAGACTTTTCCAGTGACATATCATGTGGCAACTTTCAACTCCTAATAGTTTAAGGGGAGTTTATGTAATTCAGCATTCGGAATGACCATATATTACATAGTGCATATATTTCACTTAACTGGGCAGAATGTTCCTGGATCCCTTGATAGTGGACCTTTAATTAAATTTGACTCCTCTGCTGAATTCAGATGGGGCCAAATGAGATTCTTTCATCATTTGGCAGGCTGGGCCCCTTCCAACTCAGTGGAACTCAGTATGAGAAACAGAGTTCATGTCCATGGGATTCTCTTCAGGATCAAGCCTGGTTCAGGTCTGTTTTAAAGATTTCTAGCATAGAAGAATCTGTGGGGAAAAAAATATGGTTGTAGCTAGAGGTCGTTCTTACCTACCTTGTAAGCTCTTTGAGTAAGGCCCATCCTTTTGTTCTGTCTTTGTCCAGCACCTAGCACAGTGAGATCCAAGTTCAAGATGTGTGTGTCTAGGCTCCTTTGCCATATAAACAATAATAATTTGTTTTGTTTGATTGTGCACCCACTCAGACTTCCTGGGTATGAAAGCTTGCCTCAGCCTCTATTATTGGGTTTACTCTTCTCTTAGGAGAGACTGGCAAAAGAGGAGAAAAAAAATCAAAAGAGTGAAAATGGAGCTCTGAGAAGCCAGGAGAGGCTCAATGAAAAATGATGTGTGTGTATACTGAATGGAGAGCACTCAACTGGGCCACCCTAGCTCCCGAGGAATTGTAAGGGCTTCCTTTAAACAAGGTGGAGTTGTTAAATTGAATCTGACTGAAAAGATCCATATTACTTAATGACAGATTATAAAATTGGACAAACTCCAGTTAGTTTAGCAAACATTTTGTCTTGACCGTTAGGCTGAGAGGTTCAGAAGCCCTCAAACTCCATAAGGTCAGTCCATCCCTAGCTCTCAGCTTGGTGGCCTGGCACCTCTTGGATCCACGTGTAACTGGAGGGGCCCTCGGATGCATGGATCTCTGAGTCCTGCTCAGAAACAGAGGGGGGGTGGTTGCCCTTGTACCATCTACCCTGAATCCAGCTAAGGTTTCTTTTTGGTGGTGCTGATCTACCCTAGTGAGGTCAGTGGCTGGCACTGAGCAGGCTGAGGAGAAATGGGCAGCTGAGTGGAGGGAACCGAGTACCACAAAGCTGCCAAAGTAAAAAGAATCTTGCTTGGGTCTATAACCTTCACTGCAAAGTTCTCTTTAAGGGAGAGGGGATCCCTGGGATATCTAGGAGAGTCACAAGTAGCTGCGCTCTGTTGAAAGGAGGAAGGGAGGTCTCCGGGGGCTAGAGCCAGTGCAAAGGAATAGCCTTCCAGGATCCCTCCATGCTCCAGGGATTCTAGGAAGGTTCTGTTCTGCAGAGGGTCAGACTCCCAATGAGGCAATGGGTGCGAATCTCTCTGAATTGCCCTGCTGTGGGTTTTCGCATGAGAGGGAGTGATCCATCTACACATGGCATCACAACTTGGTCTGGTCTCCACTGTGGTTAACACACAGGGAAGCCCGGGTATCCAGTTATGCCGGAAAGGACTGTAGAGATAGAACGTTCTTGGGATGTCTCTGAGGGAACAGATTTATCTTGATGACAGTGAACAGGCTCTTCTCTTAATCAGCGAAGTTGCTTTAACAAGCTGTCCACAGGGGTGCCCCAATTAAGAGGGCTCTCCTGGATGAAGCATTTGTGCTCAGCTAGGTTTGATTCACAGTGATATTTCCCCCCTGTTTGTTAAGCGCTTCCCTTTTGTACTGCGGAGGACATGTTTTGTCTGATCTGGGGATTTGGTCTGCCACCTCGGCGTTCCACCCTCCGACCAGATGGACGCGGGATGCAGTATCTGGCCCCTGAAGCCAGAAACAGTGATGCTTTTTAGCTGGCACCAAATAGCTTCTTTTGCATGGAACTCTGTGTCCATCTTTCCACCAGCTCAAGCTAATGATGCCAGCTTGTCTTTCACCCAGCCTCCACTTGCTGCTTTTTCTGTGCCACATCTGTGACTACCAATTAACACAGCAGTGAGTTGCTGCAGCACCCCTGAGCAGACCAGCAGAGCCTTAATGGTTTCCAAATACTGTTTTGACCTGAATGAATTCCCTTTGTTGGACAATTATAGCCTTATACAGACTATAATTACAAGGGAAGCCTAGCCCTGTAGATACCAGTGAGCAGTGATGTATTGAGAACAAACAGTATTACAAGGCTGTCAATATGCCCAAATACTTTCATTTAGATCATTTGAAAATGTTTAAGAAATCATTAGAGCTCAAACCAAATGTACGAAGTGTGATTATCTACTCGCTGCTAACGGGAAAGCTTGTCACTTCAGTTATATGAAGCAGACAGCACAGCAGCAGAATTTATTTTTAAGCAGCGTGTGACATAAATAGCAATCTTAAAGGGTTTTGCCATTAAAAACACCACCAGAGACTCAGCTGCAGTCCAAAGGACTTTGTGAAGCAATGTTTCGAGAAGAGATTGCAGTGGAACCCATAAAATATTTAGCCGAGGCTCTAAAGACATTGTGCTTGGCTTCCCAGAACTACAGAAGGGGCACCCGACAATGTGTTTTTAACAATGTGAGAGTTAAGCCATGGGAAGGGAGAGCAGCAACAGAGAAAGATGCCACGCGGATGTGGGGCAACAGCAGTTTGCAAGAATGGGAATGAAGTTTAGCCATTACTCTATCTGGGAAGGGCACCTGGGAGGTAGCTACTCATGTAAGCTGAGGGATATCAAAAGAAAAGGGTGCATGAGGGGATAAGTGGTTGAAAAGGGAATGAGTGAGTGGCTGAAGGAATTAGAAACATAATAAGGAATGTTACACTCGTGTTGCAGTGGAAGCTTATGGTGGGTTCAGTCCACTTCCTAGTATCCCCATCCCAAATATCATAAGCAGATAGCCTCAGCAGAGAGGCCAAGGACCAAGGGTTTGTTTGGCCTAGATGCTGGCTCTTCTAGCCCCAATCCATAAAAGCACTTAAGCACGTGCTATTGACTTCAGTGGAACTACTCACATACATAAAGTTAAACACATTTAAGTGAATTTCTACGCTGGAATCAGAATGATCAGCATGTTGTAAAATCAAACCCCGAACAGGGTTGGAGATGAAGTTACCCAGGCACCCCGAGAGGTGGGCTCTATGAAGATCGAAGCGTGTTGACAGAGCTATGTCAGGAGTCATGCCTTGCCACTTTGGATACTGTACCTATGTTGAGGATGGAGGATGTCTGTCTCCAGGGCTGTCAACCCAGCAGCATTCGTGAACACTTAATGTACTTTTAAAATTAAATCTATATCATTATTTCCCAAGTCTGTCTGGAGGAATTAATTTCCCAGAAAGACTGCATGAGTTTTATGTGTTGGTATCGTGTGAAAGCCATTGACCTGGAGACATGCAATATATTTTTGATTAAGTAAAATGTGTGATCAGCTGACCTCCAAAATCAAAATGGCAAAAATATCTTCACCATGCTTTTAAAGGGAAATGAAAATGTTTAATTGATTTAAAGTTCATTGAACGTGTAAACTTAACCTAGAGGCAAATCACTAACTTCCCCCTGAAAGAGCATAATGGCCTGGGTACGTGTTCATGGAAGTGAAGTGCAGAATGGAGATAAATTATGCTTGTCATGCAGACAAGAGACAACATTTGGATCCAGAATTCAAAGTTGTTTGCATGCATGATTTTGATACAAGCCCATCTCTAATAGACAGCTTAATGAGTCTGGGTAATTAGAACTTTGTACAGCCAAATATCTGATTTATCAGATTCAGTCATTTAAACATAAGACATTCTGCCCACCTCTCTGCTAATACCAAATACTGCCATAGCAAGATGTGGAAAAACAAAGATTTAACACCAAAAAGTGCATATCTTTTCATATTAGATGGTTTCATCATGAGTAAACTGAGTATGACTCTGTGTTTATATATCTAGGGTACATGAGAAACCTAATGGAGAATTAAGTGAGGAACCATACTTGTTCTAACCTGGATTAAGAAGCTTTGTCAACTATCTTTTGATCTTCTGCTCTAAAACATGTATTTTCCCAGACACATAGCATAAAGTGACAATAGGATCTAAGACAAACCTCTTCCCTATCCTTTCCCCCAGAGTATAAAAAAGAAGATGGCTGGTTACATTACAGTTCAGAACTGAAAAATCTTGTGCTCCAGAAAATAATCATTATCATTATCTATTTATTTGTACTACTGTAGTGACTTGGAGGCCTTGCCATGGACCCAGGACCCCATTGTACTAGGCACTGTACAAACATAGAACTGAAACAGTCCTTATGGGTACGCTAAAGAGCTTTCAATCTATATATAAGAGAAGACATAACAGATAGATAAGATGGATGGGGGGAGAAAAAGGAAACAAAGAGGGAATATTGATCAGCATAATAGACAGTATAGCAACAGTCTAACCATTGTCAAGTATTTTGTAGACAGCATGGAAAGGAGATTTTTAAAGAGGGTTCTGAAGGGGAATAATAAGTTAGTTTTGTGTGAGGAGGGAGGAGAAAGTATGGAAGTGCTTGCTGGAAACTGTAATAAATTGGCAGTGGAGGCTGGCAACATGGATCAATCAGATAGGAGTTGACATCCTGGCAGTGACTGAAAGATGATAGGTAGGTGGAAGTAGACTGCAAAGGGCCTTGAAACAGACTTGGTTGGAAAATCTTTGAATTCATATACCCCCTGGAAGACCTTTGTGTACCCTCAGGGGTACACATATCCCTGGTTGAGAACTACTGCTCCAAAGGATCCATTAAAAGCACCATTATAGAGGTAGGAGGAGAACCAAAAGAAGACAGTTATGGAAGCCAAGATTTCAAGAGGAGCATGGTTGATGGTGTCAAAGGCAGCTGTCAGGTCAAGGAAGATGAGAATGTAGAGCTGCCTCTGAGCTTTGGCCAAGAAGAGGTCGTTAGATACTTTGGTGAGAGTGCAGGGAGTGGAAGCCAGATTGGAAAGGGCCCACCATGAAACTGGAGGAGAGGAACTCCAGACAGCAGTTGTAAAGAGAATGTGTAATGAGCTTAGAGATGAGAGTGAGAAGGGAGATGGGGGCAGCATTTGAGGAGGCAAGTGGGGTGAAGGGTGGATTTTTTTAGAATGGAAGAGACTACAACATGTTTGTAATGTGAAAGGGCAGAGCAAGAGGAGAGTGAGAGGTTGAGGAGAAGAATACAGGAAGGGTTGAAAGTGGGTGTCAGGGAGATTGGATGGGTTGGAGTCACAGTGGAGGGTTAGGGGAGGAGAGCAGATGAGAAACTTCTGAGTCTGTGAGAGGGGAGAGGGAGAGAGAGTTGAAGGAGTGGAAGGGGGTGAGGGGAAGAGGAAGGTCAAATGAACCCCCTGTCCTCCCAGAAGCCAGCCTCTTTCTCCTCATTGTTTTTATCTTCCCTTACCCCACCACACTCACCAGAAGTCACTTGTGTCCCTGTCCTTTCCCCTTACAGAAGTAATACCTTGTTTGCTCCCTGTTTCCCTCTCGGCCTTTCTCCCACTGAAAAAATCTGTGTTTTTGGCTTAAATGTTTTTTGGTGCCCCTGTGCATCTACATCAGACTCAACGAGTCTTGAGGTTCGCTTCCCAACCTCCTCCAACTCTGAGTTGTAGAACCAGTAAGGCAGTTTCCCAAAAGGTTTCTAAACTTCCCATCCAACTGAATCTTTTCCCCTTTCAGATCTCAAGGTGTTATGACAACAAACTCACTCTTGATGCCAGAGTAGTTTCTTTCTGTTGGCTCTTCTCTTCCAGGTATTCTTTTATTTAAACAACTCCTGCAATATGTATTATTTAAATTATCCTGAACGTTTACATGGCTTACAATGAACTGAGCTGTGCATCCAACTTCTTCCCATTATAGTCAGACAAAGAAAGACAGGGGCATATGATTTGTGAATGGTGTAAGCCAGGGTTCAAAGAAAAGGAGCTTATAAAATAGTTACTTGAAATTCCTTTCCCCTTTCCTATGGTCTGTTTATCACTCTCTCTCCCCTATATATTTAAATTCAGTCTGCAATCAGGGTTGGGAGATTTTGTTTTAGAAGAAGTTTCTTCTGAAGGTAATAAGAGAAATGTAAATCAACTGTTTGTTTTTTTATGGTCCCGGACAGTAAGAACACAGGCAATTGTTATTCCAAGTATTTCACGGAATATGTAAAACCTTTCTTTTTATAGAGGATTTGTTTAACTAAAGATTATCCATCTTGCAAAGAATTATTTTGTAGAAAATTAAATCTCTGTGGTTTTTTCAGTTCATTCCAATTCTTACCAGCTCCTCAACACAGCTTCCTCTCCCTTGTCAGAATGTCCATGCATATCTGGGAAACTGTCCATTATAACCGAAGTTTCCATCTGAAACCAGAAACCAGAAGAAAAACACGTTTGTTATGTGGGGAAACTGTTCGTATCCATTCTCTCTGATGGTCTCTGATAAGCATGTGGTATGGCACTAGCAGAAGCGTGCAACACACAATGGAAACATTGCCTGCTTTCAAAAATTAAGATTCCCCTGATAAGTGCCCGACTCCCTGCTTTCAACGGAGTGTGCAATCTGGTACCATTTTGGCAGTATGTCTGATTGGAAGCAAGGATCACATTATAAATGCCTTACAAAGGGATCTCCCCTTTCTCTTTGTTTATTACTAAATTAATTACTTCATTGATGAAAGGGAGAAAGTGTTCTGTCTGCATCTTTCAGCCCTTCTTTCCTGTTCTCCCCTCTGGAATGCATCCTTGAATGCATCATGGCGAACAAGAACATAATATTTACTTTTGCTTTCTGGTTGTAACTTGAAGCTGGATTTTCAGAATGACTAAACATTTGCCCTTTGCCATCAGTGAAGAGTCAAAAGGCATTGGGTGAAAGAGATAAAATGTCAAAAAAAAAAAAAATCAGTGCAGAAATACTTTTTGAAGCACTGTTATAATGACGGGTTGGTGCAGTTACAATTAGGTCTGAAAATTCTGGATATAGTCTTATGACCGGAAACAGATCATGTAATCATCTGTTACAATACCTGATCATCACAATATTTGTGTCAGTGTGCACATATATCCACATATTTTGGACACTAACACTCCTGATAGGTGACACAGATTTCTCTTCACTACTGGGACTACCCTAAGGAAGGTAGCAGCCCAGAATGGCTTTTTTCCTTTGAAGAATAACAGTGCTTCAAATCTTGTTTAGGCATCTGCAGATCTTCTTTGCATGACTGTCTTGCCAATGACCTCATCAGGTGCAGGAGAGAGGAACTTCTTATGTTGTTCCCAGAAGAGCTGCCTCTCAGAGACAGTATTCTAGGGAATAACACGGCAAGAGCAGCAGCAGAGATGGCTTATGCATCAGTGTTATTTGTGGAAAGCACTGCATCTTCTCTACCAATGTGTAAGTCCTTTGCGTATGGTTTCCAGTATGGCTTGAATTAAGGGGAAATTTGGAGAGGAGTGTATGTGGGAGAATGCCTTGGTTTGAATAAAAACCTGAAAGCTTAAGTAACACAAATACAATAAATTGCATTGTCTTAAAATCAGTGCAAACATTTTAATAACAATTTATATGGTGGCCCAAACCTGACTGAATTTGTTTTGTGTTTGAAGTCCAAACCATGATCTGGATTTTGTGGCTTCTCCATTTCTTTAAAATGGGCTGAATCAAATAGCTAGATGCCAAAACCCTGAACTTTGGGAGTTGTGTTTTGAAATCCAGATCTGCATTTTGCTGCTCTCTACTTATAAAGTGCTCTCTGTCTTTAGACTTATTTGAACAATCCAGATTACATCTACACTAGTAGTCAATCACATAAGGGAACATATGTTCAAGATGTATAATAAGTGCACAAACTCCTCATTTTACCCACCATGCCCTGATCTCACAATTATTGTTACTTTTTAAACCTCTCATTGGACCAAGAGTATTGAGTGTGCAATGACTGCAGGATGAGATGCAGCAATGTTGACTCTGCACATTTCCTGGTTCCTTCCAGTTTTAAAACCATGTCTAAAGGTAGTATCCTTTGACACAGCATCCCTTGATGAACAAACAGCTACTTGATAACGCTCAGAAAATATATTTACTGAGCTCCATTTCACAGCCAAAAGTATATCCTTTATTGTTCCTTTTGGCATCCTCCCCACAATGTTGATCTGTTCTTGCTGAATTAGACTGAACCCTGACAGACAGCTTCACCACCGCACCTCCACCCTCACTTTATATACTTCATCAACACAGCTGGATATCCCTCTAGCTACTATACCCTTTGCTGCCTTCTTTCTGCCCTTTCTTCCTTGGATTGCATAAACCCAGTCTGTCAGAAGCTCTAAAATTACTTGTTCTGTGAAGTTAAATCTTCAAAGTCCTTTGGAAATCTACTGTTTGAAAACTCATCCCTTTATCACATTTAGGATTAGCACAAAAAATGGCAACACAGTTTCTCCATTACTTAAAAAAAAAGCTATTAACCTTCAGAATAAAGGCAGGGGCTAACATAATGGTTAACTTCCCCAAGGAAAGTGTCAGAAAGGAGGAAGGAGGGACAAAGCAGAGATCTTGCCAAAAAGTCACGGAGAAGCAATGGAGAAGTAGCAGACTGCCAGTAGAATCCCAGATTCAAACATTTCCCTATTTTGGATCCACCAAAATTTCAAAACTGAATCTGTAATTTGCAAATTGCTCCTAACTTGATCATGGGCCAAATCAAGATTCCAGTTCTAAAGCTTTAGTGTTCACAATCTGCTTCCCAATTTTGTGGCTTAAATCCATGTTTAAGTGAGACAGATACTAATAGTCTGAAAAGTGCCTGAAGTAAGAGCCTAGCAGGCCTTGGTTAAAATTTCAAGGCACTAGATATTAGCCTTTGAAAGAGAATTGTATTGTTTGGCCTTGATTTTGTTGTTTTTATACATCTCAGAACATAGCTCGGCTGCTTAGAAGTCTCAGGAGACCAAAAGTAAATGGCAATAACAGAGACTGCTTGCATAATATACCTTGTTTGGATACTTTACAAATCTCAGGGTGGAGGCTCACATTAGAGAGAGGAAAAACCTTGCATTTCTGGAACGTAGAGTCCATTCCCTGAGCTTCTTTACTCCATTGCACATAGACAATTCCTGGGAAGTAGTGAAAATAAAAATAGTTCAGAGTAATGTCAAAAATCACCCAACTGGTATACATCACTGTGAGATTTTTTACCTTACCTTATGACTCTAAAGCAATAACTGAAGTTGTGATTTACTACTTAGTCAAGATTTTAGCTTATTATTTAAAATTAACTTATGAAAGACGCCATGTCTTAACTTCTTTGATCTTAAAACGTAATTATTTTAGCCTTTACCAAACCTCTGAGCCATCCAGCTTTTTTGCCATACTTCCTAACCAAGAGGCTGAAAACAGACATCGTTATGGGCCCCAACCTTGCAACCCTTTGAAGTTAACTTTACTCATGTGATCTTTCTATGGGATTACACACATGACTAAAGTTACTCATATGTTTAAGTGTTTGCAGGATTGACCTCATGGTCAGTTTATTTGGGCCCTTGTCCTACTTCCATTGGAGACAATTGTAAAACTCCTATTGACTTTAGTGGTGCTGGATTTGAGCCCATGATCCCTAAACTGATTAACATATAGATTTAGGCATAGTTGACAGAGACTTACCTACCATGGTATGTTCCCACCTTTACCTAGGGAAACATGTTACCAGAACATATGCACTCTCTCAGCCAGCAGAGAAAGGGTAAAACCTTAGCCAAAGCTGGCAGTGAATTAAATTTTTTCAGTCATCTCTAATCACTATATAAAATGCCCCTCTCATGTTAGTAAATGTGAAAACAGCGCTACTCTTCCACTGCAATCTGTTTCACACTTTTCAAGGGATTCATTTAGTATGATTAGGCTGAAAATGCATTTTGTTTTCAGTCAATACAGGGCCACACAGACACAGTTACATATTTATCAGTTTTCATTGGCCTAGTTGCAGATTTAAATGACATATTTGCATCCATCTGCATGGAAACCTGACACACATTGTAAGTTACACAGCCAAACTGCTCCCTGAGAGTTACAGGAGAGCTTACAGTAAAGTTTCTGCAGAAACTGTTAGGCTCTGTTCTGTGCTGATCTATGAGCTCTATTTGACAGCTTATGTGGAATGAGTAACACGGTCAATGGGGGCTGTGTTCCTTAAACTCCGCTTTACCATCAGACCAAAGAATGACAAATGGCTTTTTCATTCCTGTTGATGGGCATCACAAAAACTACCACTGATGTGTATTTTTTTCTAAGACAAGGGGGATGGGAGAGTGTTTGAAATCAAAATGTTTCATATTTTCCCTTGCTTTCATCTGCCCACAAATGTCCTTCACCACTTTAGAAAAAAACAGAACTGAGTGCCATTCCTGAGTGGTTTGACTATGTCTGTATGTGATGAGATCATAGATATGTGCAACTGCAGCCTGGACATGCTTTACTTGCTAAGGGACAGTCCCAATGGGGGAATCACCCACAATGACTCCTCTTGGGGAATAAACTGAAGGGGATTCTACTTCAACAGTCTCTTCTATGTGTATCCCAGAAAAAACAAACAGCCAGAGCCATGCTTTTGGGTACATGTAGATATAATATTTGCAGGGTCCCAAGAGGCCTTGGGGCAGCTAGTTTGTGGCCAGGCTATCCAAATATATATCTAATCCTTTGATTCTCAACTTGGAGACTCCACCCCAGAGTTGGTTGTGACCAGGTTTCGGGGGGCCATGATCACCCTCTCTTTATCTAGGGATAGCGAGGAGAAGGGTCCTAAAGCTTCTATCTTTAGTAATATGAGACCAGAGTATGGGAGAAGTTGAGAACTACTGAAGCAGTCTAGTCTACCTCAATAAAACATTTACATGGCCCTTAATGTTATCTGGTCAAGTCCAAAGGTCTGCCAGGCTTGGAAGCAAGACAGCAAGGAGTTAAGCATCTGGGGAGCGGATACAGCTGGAATTTGTTAACCTGTGAGTCCCAGCTGACTTTTATAAAAAGAGGAAGAGGCAAAACACGTCCCATTAGTGGAAAGGCTGCATGCAGTGCAGGAAGATACTTTGTTGGCCTGCACAGGAAAGAGAACTTTTATTTTGAAATGTGTTTATACCACAGATAGGCAGGGACTTTTATTTGGACCCAGGAAGGAAAGGAATTACTCTTTTCTCTTCTCTTCTGAGAGTGGACTATTTCCATCACTGGGGAGGGGCAGTCTGTGTGGCCATGGTTCCCTTTGATTCTTTCATGTTGCTGCAGCAGCTGCATCTAGTCCTAGCAAGACCACCTGTGCTAACAGTTGTGGGTAAAGGCTAGAACAGGGCATCTATGATTGCCACCCCCACCCCAAGTTAACTTAACCTCTTCAAGCAGTGCATTGTAGAGGAATATTTTTGAATAAGATGGGCTCAGGTTTGACCTGAATGCACTTTCCTTAGAGGGTGAGGGAGAGAGTCCAGCCAAAAGAAGAATTTGTGTATGAGCTGAGCTCCACGTGGCAGACAGAAAAAAGGGCAGGGGCTGCTGTGCTGCCATTAGGTAATGTACATGCAGTAAAGCATCCAGGGTCTCAAACTCTTTTGAGAAAGTACAGATGTTTCCTTGTCTCTTCATCTCTCTGAATCCCTGCACAAATCCTCCTGCTGCAGCAGGCACTGCTGCCTTCTACCCTGTTGCAAGATCTCTCCCTTCCCTTCCACAGGGAGGTTGGCAGCCTTCTTCCATCATGCAGATGTAGGTGATACGGTTCTCTCTCCCATTTTGTTTGTGATACACCTTGTGGTCTTCTCCACTGGTGTCAGAATCCATTCTCTCCCCCCTGCAAAACCTTTCTGCTACACTTTTCTATACATCAGTGGGAATTTTGGGCCTTCTCTTGAACTTTTGCCTCAGAAATAACCAAGCAGGTAGGCAGCAAGGGCTTCTGTTATCATTGCATCTCTTTATTTTATATCTTGGCATTAAAATTCTTCTAGCCGGCATGTAGCCAGTCTGCATAACAACATCTTCCTGTCACTGTTGCATTCCTCATCCTTCTCTCCTCTCTAGTTTGTTACACCAATTAGTTGTTTTGGTTTACTTTACACTGTAAGATCTTTAGACTGGGCCTGGCTCTTACTCTGTGTGCGTACAGTACTAGCACACGACCTCTGCAGCTGGGTGCTCCTGCAATGAAAGGAAATCAGCCTGAAAGTTTGCAGTGGGGAAACTAGAAGTCAGCATTTCAGAAGCTCTCATGCGCAACTTCCAGGAAACCTCCAGAGTGTATCTAAATTTCGGCAGAGATTCTGCAGTGGTAGAATGGTGAGTCAGAGATCTGAGTTAAACTCCTGACTGTGCCCCAGACTTCCTGTGTGACCCCGGTCAAGTCATTATGTCTCTTTTTGTCTCAGTCCCCCCTCTGTGGAATGGAGACAGTAATCCCTCCTTCCTTGCTTTAGCCCACTCCTTGGCTATTCTGAGCTCTCTGAGGCTGGGAATATATCTTAGAATTAAAGAATCATAGAATAATAGGGATGGAAGGGACCTCACGAGGTCATCTAGTCCAAACTCCCACTAAAAAGCAGGACCACTCCCCCTAAATCACCCCAGCCAGGGTTTTGTCTAACCGGGCCTTAAATATCTCCAAAGATGGAGATTCTACCATCTCCCGAGGTAGCCCATTCCAATGCTTCACCACCCTCCTAGTGAGAAAGTTTTTCCTAATATCCAACCTCAACCTCCCCAGCTGTAATTTGAAACCATTGTTCCTTGTTCTGTCCTCTGTTACCCTTGAGAACAGCCTAGCTCCCTCCTCTTTGGAGCACCCCTTCAAGTAGTTGAAGGTTGCTATCAAATCTCCCCTCAGTCTTCTCTTCTGTAGACTAAATAAGCCTAGTTCCTTCAGTCTCTCCTCATAAGTCATGTGCCCCAGCCCCCTAATCATTTTTGTTGCCCTCCGCTGGACTCTTTCTAATTTGTCCACATCCTTTCTGTAGTGGGGAGCCCAAAACTGGACACAGTATTCCAGATGCGACCTGACCAGTGTCAAATAGAGGGGAATTATCACATCCCTCGATCTGCTGGCAATACTTCTACTGATGCAGCCTAATATGCCATTGGCCTTTTTGGCAACCAGGGCACACTGTTGGCTCATATTCATCTTCCCATCCACCATAACCTTCAGGTCCTTTTCTACAGCGCTGCTACTTAGCCAATTGGTCCCCAGCCTATAGCAGTGCATGGGATTTTTCCATCCTAAGTGCAGGACTTTGCACTTGTCTTTGTTGAACCTCATGAGCCCAGTGTTCCAATTTGTCCAAGTCTCCCTGGATCCTGTCTCTGCCCTCCAGAGTATCTACCATTCCCCTCAGTTTGGTGTCATCCGCGAACTTACTAAGCACGCAGTCTATCCCATCATCAAGATCATTAATGAAGATGTTGAACAGAACCGGCCCCAGGACTGATCCCTGGGGACTCCACTCATTACCAGTTGCCAACTAGACATCGAGCCATTGATTCCTACCCGCTGAGGCCGTTGATCTAGCCAGTTTTCTATCCACCTTATGGTCCACTCGTCCAACCCATACTTCCTTAACTTGCCGACAAGAATGCTTTGGGAAACCAAATCAAAAGCCTTGCTAAAGTCGAGGTATACCACGTCAACGGCTCTTCCCGCATCCACAAATCCAGTCATCTCATCATAGAAGGAAGTCAGGTTGGTCAGGCACGATTTACCCTTGGTGAATCCATGTTGACTGTTCCTGATCACTCTATTTTCCTCCAAGTGTTTCAGGATGGTTTCCTTGAGGACCTGCTCCATGATTTTCCCAGGGATTGAGGTGAGGCTGACCAATCTGTAGTTCCCCGGATCCTCCCTTTTCCCTTTCTTGAAGATAGGTACTATATTTGCCTTTTTCCAGTCCTCCAGGACCTCCCCCATTCACCACGGGTTCTCAAAGATAATGGCCAGCGGCTCTGCAGTCACTTCAGCCAACTCCCTCAGCACCCTCGGATGCAGTTCATCCGGCCCCATGGACTTGTGCACATCCAATTTCTTTATGTAGTCCCTAACCTCATTTTCCATCACCAAGGGCCGCTCTTCTCTCCATTCTGCATTACCCCATGTATATACATGTCCAGCACCTGGCACATCGGGGTTCCAGATCTCAGTTGGGGTCTGGAGGTGTTATCATAATACAAATAGTAATAATAATAATGATGCAAGGGACTATTGGTGCTGGATATAACAGGAGAAGCAGTCCACCCAGGCTTCCACTCCCCAAAATAAGACCTGCAACAGGAGGAGAGTGGGGCTGCTGTTTGCAAACAAGACCCACAGACAGAAGTCAACCATCAGGATCTGCCAGCTTCCCCTGGAGGTGTGTGAGTAGCTGAATCTGAAGAGAGGCTTGGTGTGGGCATTCAGGATAGTTCTTTTGCCAGAAATGGTTTGCTCATCGTCAGTGTTGTCTCTGTGGATACTATGGCAACAGATGGCCGAATACTGCTAAAAATTGTTAGCAAATATTCATTTGAACAGAACTCAGTCAATTCACTATGCAGGTATTTGTGGCTCGTATTATTCACTTTCCACTAACGCATGCTTGAGGAAATTTTTGTTTGCAAAAATGTCGATGCAAAGAGCAGATGACATGACTATTTAGCTTACTATGTATTCAGACAGGATCTTAGTGGCCAACATTGTGGATCTGGGGGTCAGCTAGGAAGGAAGAAAAAACAATGCCATATGACATCAGTGACCAATCACACAGCAAGAATAATGAATATTTTAAGCATTAGCTGTGGCAAATGATTTACAAGCAACACGTGGCCTGAAATATGTTTGCATAACCAATTTGGTAAAGAATTTCAAACACACTAATAAAGTCTAAGTCTATGCAGTCATTCCCAAATTAGAAAAGGACTAAATTCATCAAATAAATTGCTTGCTGCAAGTACATCACACAAAATTTAAATGGTTCTTTTGAAGGTACAAGGAAATTTAGCAATGTTGATATCACCATATCAGCCATGTATTGTATACAGGCCAGTCTGTAGAAATTCACCTACAAATCAACCCATCAAAGGGCTTAGAAATTGCAACAAAAATGTGGAGCAGTTTTTGATATTTCAGCATTCTTCATAGAACACAATTGTTGCATTTGTTCACTCTCTGTAAGATTTGGGGAAAGATGTATGATTAAAGCGACATTTCCATATCTAGACCTATACAGATCTGGGGGGAAAGGGCCTTGGGAATTCTTCTTCTTTGGTTCTAGCCAGATCTATCTGTTCAAGCGTCTCCTTCCAATCTGCGCCTGTCTCCTTCCACCCTAATTGCTTCACTTAAATGTCTCTATCATGGGACAAATGAAGATTTATGGCCCTGATTCTCAAGTCCCGGCCAAAGACAGCACTCACTACAATTCACGTGGTCAAATTCCAAAGGGGTAGCCGTGTTAGTCTACTGTAGAAAGACAAGCGGCTGACGAAGTGGGATTTTCTCCCACGAAAGCTCATGCGATAAATAAATCTGTTAGTCTTTAAAAGTGCTACAATTCACCTGTGCATTTGTCCCAATCCCAGACCCTTGCGTCTCCTCGCTCTCTGGCCCAGGGTGCAGCAAGACTCGTGATTGAGCCCTTCAGGAGCTATGAGTTGCAGGGAAATAATCTCTTGTGAGGCCTGATGCTGCCTCATTGCTATCAGCAGGAGTTTTGCCATTAACTTCAGTGTCAGCAGACTCTAGCAGTTTAGTATTTTATTATTTACTGCGTCAGCATTATCTCTGGATTATGAGCTGGTATGCTAATATTTTCCTCTCGCTCCTTGAGTTCAGCACCTTAACTTATAACGTAATAGAATTTTCCAATCCCCAAAGCCTACTTTCTGGAAAAGTATTTCTCTGAAATCACTGTAATTTGAAGATAATTTTGAAAATCTTTCTCCTGCCCCTGTCAATTGCTTTTCTGCATGCCATTCACTTCTATTTGAAGAGAATTGCACATGTTTATTTGTTTCTCCCTCTTGATCGCTTTTTTGGCTTGCATTTCCCATTATGATTATCCATGCACATTTCTAATTAGTTTTCAAGCTCTGTTTATATTTGTCTTGATTTGTAGATATCTCCTCATGCATCTTCATAGCATTGTCTTGGTTTGTATAATTGGCAGCTTTTCTACCAGGTTTCCATTAGGAGTAGTCACACTTGAATAAGGAAAGTAAGTGTAGCAGTTGAGGAAAGGTTTTGTGGAAGACACGCTCTCTATGTCTTTCAATGTGGTTCTGTTTTTCTCTGTTTTGTTGCTTGCTTCTGTATAGACCTCTCCCTACGAAGCCTTCTTTTCCTTTTTCCTGGACACTTGTGCAAAATACTGTCTCATATTCCAGACACAGATCTGTGAATGACTGCCAGCTACTACCCAGGGTATTCTCTTGGCTCCTCTGTATGATCTGCAAAACAAATATGAAACAATTAACAGGGAAATAGAAAAATTTCTTACTACTTTCAGAATCCCAGAGCGGTTCTGTTTGGCATTTGACTACTTCCACTGGTTCCTTTTTTCTGAATTCTAATTTCCCTCTGTCCTATAAAGGCCTGTTTTTGTTACAACAACAGATGTATAACTTCAAAATCAAGATGACTGTGATGGGGTGAGCTTACCCTGCACTAGAGAAGCCCAGCAAACTCTGTGGGTGGTGGAAGCCCCGCCCCTTAAGCCCTGCTGGGCATGCTTGAACTGCTGCCCCAGCATAAAAGGCTGGGCTGACCAGCAAAGAGGGAGTACCTGTGCTGGAGGCTCTGGACTAGGGGTGGTGTCAGTCCCAGGCAGGAAGAGAGACCAGTCCTGGAGGAAGTGACTGGGAGCAAGCATGTGGTGACAGCTACCCTGAGACTGAACCCCAGGTGCTAACTCCAGCTGATTAACGCTTGGGTAGGAAGTAAGCTAGGGGGCCTGGGTTGTGGAGCTAGGGGTGGTACAGCTATAAGTCATCATGTTTTGGTGTGGACACCTGCTGGCTGGGTGCCATAACCTCAGCACTGATAGGGCCCTGGGCTGGGGCTCAGTGGAGTGGGAAGGCCTGAGCCCTCCTATTTGGGCACCATCCCCCATGAGTACTGCCCTGAACTGAGGACCTGTCTACTGACTCTGGGGCTGCTAGGCTATGTTGCCCTGAACATAAAGGCCTGTTTACTGATTCTGTGGTCGCCAGGTTGTGTTGCTCTGACCTGAAGGGCCATATACTGACTTTGTGAGGTTGCGGAAATGCCCTCCTCACTCACGCTCTCTCGGCCTTTCCCCACCTGGGGGGCAAGTAGGAGGAGTTAGCCTGCAATGATGACATAAAATTTTGTTCTTTCTAAAGAATTTACATAAAAAAACCAGGATGTGTCTACTATACTCCACGGCTTCTTTCAACTCCCTTTTTAGTGTCACTGGTCAGTGGCTCTGTATTTGACTTGCAGGCAGTGTGACCTAGTTGGTAGAGCAATAGATTGGTACTCACGATGTTTGGCTTTTATTCCCAGCTCTGCCATTGGCTTGTTGAGTGACACATCATTTCAGCAAATGGTGCCTCAGTTTCCCAAACTGCAAAATGGTACTTACTGCCTTTGGTAAGCATTCAGAGAACTACTGATATAAAAGCATTAAACAAGAGCTGGGTGGTGGTGGTGTTTTTTCTTAAGCATTATTCAGAGTAGATTATACCCAGTGACTGTAGAATTCTGTACAAACTGTAAAGACCATTTAAAATTGTTAGTTTGTTTAAAGTTGGTTGGTTTGTTCACTAGTGACAGTTGGAAGGTTTGTGGTTTGTAGAACTGGTTAAAAGTTTTGGGCCATAAGCTTTAGCCATGAAAAATTGGGTTTTCAACTAAATAGCAACTTTCAAGGAAAGTGGCTGCTGTGCTCAATTTTTTCCCCCCCGTGGAAAATCAATAACTCAAGACTTTCAATGAGGCGAGTGGTCACTCTTACTAAGCCTGGCTCCAGCCCCTGTGAACATTCTTTCTCCCACAACATCCTCACCAGTTGCCCCTACCAGCTTTGTTCCATCAGCATTGACAGAGTGGGACGAGTCCTGGTCAGAGTGGAGTGGTTCGCTTCAGTAGTCGGATCAAATTACATGCAGATCTTTGAAAATCAGGACAGAGACCTTGAACTCAATGTGCTCCATAGTATAGAGAGGCGTGAATCAGGATGTCATGTTCTCTGTGACCTGTGTTGAGAAGTGCAGTAGCCAAGCCTAGATGTTACACATGCATGGGCCATTGTGACCAGATCTGAGTCCAGGAGGTTTGAGTGCAATCAGTGTTGGAGCTAATCCAGTGGGGCCCTAAGTAGGAATATTTTTGGCCCCCCTGCCCACACAACACATACTAATAATCAGGGGTCCCCTTGAGCTGCTCAGGGCCCTAAGTAATTGCTTAGTATGCTTATGACTAGTGTTGACACTGGGTGCAATTTTCTAGCCAGCCACAGATGGGAATGGAAATTTTCTTTTTGCCACTAAAGCTCATTTGTCTATGTGCACCGCAGAGTTTGAGAACCCCAAGGCTTCTGACTCACTTGACATTCTGAGGGTAGGTCTTGCCATGGATGGGTTTTTTACAGAGGCGGTTTCTTCAAAACACTTCTCTCTTACTACTAGTATCACTTCAGTCTGGTCCCAGTTCATCTTCAGCAGGCACTGATTTCAGCTAGGTGGCAGACATTAGGGAAGCTGTGAAAAGATGCTTTTAACAGATGATGGAAAAAGAGATGTAGAGCTGAGTATCATCTGCCTACTGCTGGAACTTCAGACCTTGCTATCTCACCAGAGCTTCCAATGTCTCCATATAAATGGAGAAAAGTGACCCTATAAATGCAGGCACAGTTGTCCATAATGCTCTTTTCTTTTGCTCTGAAAGGAAAGCCCAGAACCATTTCATGGACCAAGTTTATTAGGAGTCATTGCCATCCATAGCATTGAATGGCAATCAGCAGTTATTTACGCTTTGCTGTGTGGATCAGATATAAAACCTGCTGTATTTCTTCCTGGAACATCCCAAGGTGGTAAACAAGGAAAAGCAGATGCAAGGCCTTTCCTGTGCTTCTTGCTTCTTCGTACATTCTTACCCTTGACCCTGGTGTGCTATCTAGTTCCCTCTGGTGTCAGACTCTCCTGAAAGCTGTGGCTTCCTCTTCTGACAGGCAGCAGGAAGAAGAGAAAGCTGTTGGGCAACCTTTGCTCTGAGAGGACTGGACGGTTATTAACTAAGGCACACATGACAGGCAGGGTTTTGGAAATACTGATAAGATCGGGAAGAGGAAGGAAAACACACAAGCCAGTAGCTTAGGGCATATGGACCATTTTGAAATTGGCCCAGATACGCAGCTTTAAAAATTGCTTTTCCTCTCCATCGTCACGTCCACAAAATGGGCGCTGTGGACTAGATCACATCACTTCCATTGTCAACTGATGTGGACCTCAAGCCCTTAAGTTAGGATCCACATCTGAATTTGTCAAAGGTGAGGGATGTTTGGATTTAGGGTCTTGGTTCAGTACATTACAGAAAATAATAATGCCAAGTGCTTTCTATCCATACATCTCACAGCAGCTCTATTATTTTATAGATGGGCAAAATGAAGCACATAAGGGAGATGTGACACATTATACAATAGACCAGTAACAAAGCCATGAATGGCAATCCACCAGACCACATTGCCTCAGAGAAGTCAGCCATGACATTCAGCTGGAGACCTTAACTTCCTTACAGTTCTGAGCTGTTCACAGCTAGGATTTTGATGTGGGCTATTTCTAATTCTCAATGACTGGCAGATCCAGGACAAGATTAGGTGTTTTTGTTTTTGTTTTTGTTTTGTTTTGTTTTGATTTGGGTGGTGGTTGGTTGTGGGGATTTTTTTTTTTTCTTCTTTCTTCCCATCACATTGCTAAGGAAACATTTCAGTTATCATATCTAACTTCCAATACATCCCCAAGTCAAAATACCAAAGGTGAATGTCAGTCACATTTTCCTAGCATCCTGATAAAATAACCCTGTTGCAACATCTCTCTACTAAGGGATGCTTTTCTATTTTAATGTAACATGACAATGGCACCTCCATAAGGTTTGGTGTTGAGATTATATCTCTTGCATCTCTGCAGTAACTGTTGTTTAGGATGGCTTGTCAGCCTGTCAGATAAGGCACACAGCTTTCTGTAAGGAATTATTAATGAAGATTCAGCTAGTTTTTCTGCTGGAAATGGATCACTTCACTCTTCATCTCACTGACTTTTGCATTAGAAAACTAAAAATAGCCCTGAGGTTATATGGAGAGACCTTCAATATCGGGCAGTTTTTGCCTTGCGTCTAGTCTGTCTGTCCAGTTTCTTGGGAGTGGGGCTAAGTACACAACCCCTTTTTCTAACTGTGGAAGGCTGAATATACCTGAATCATAAACATGTGTACAAGGTTATAGACCTGCATGCTGAGCACGTTCAATCCTCCAATCCCTTCCATCACCCGTAGGCAGAAAACTCTGATAAGTCACATTTTTGAAAAATGGATGAAACAAGCAAAGTGCTAATAACACCAGCACTAGAAATACGTTCACTGTTGCCAAAAGCTGTGCACACTTCCCTATTCTGCTTAGTTAAGGCCCTTCCGTCCATTTCTACAACATGCCTGCTGTTGCCGTGCTGGGGTTTGCAGCCCAGTGTATGATGGGCTTGTTAAGGCGGGGCAGGTAAGGGTTTGGGATGTGGACGCTAGTTGCTAGGTTGAAGCTAACAAACCAGCTTTGCTAGTAACCGAGGCAGGTTTGGGACTCGGCTTTTAGAGATGCATGTAGGCCTGAAGAAAGGTGACTCGAGGCATGAAGTTAGATCTGTGAACTACATGGCCCCCAGAAGTTCAGGGTTGTAGATGCTGAAAGATGCAATCTGTGCAGTGTCTAATGGTATCTTTTTATCAAGACAGTGACTGGCTCCTCAGCTGGTGCCAATGAACTGTCAAAATCTGTGAAGTTAAAATAATTTACACCAACTAAGGATCTGGCCCAGTATATTAATATTTTTAATGATGCAGAACAGTGGGTTCCCCCTCTCAACAGACACAAGTCGTGTTCCCATTTCAGAGGCCAGCCTTGAAATGCCCAGATTCCTGCTCTGTGTGATATTTCCTCTTAGATTGATAATGATGTTTTGTTGAACTCACTTCCCCCTTTCTCTCCTGGAGTATGTTGTAAGATTTGTGTCCAATGAGCACACATCCGCATTGCACTACCTAGGGCTTCACTGCTGCTCTAGAAACTCAAGAAAGGGAAAGCAGGCCAAACTCCAGCTCCTGCCAAAGTGCCTGAACATGGTTCCACGTGATTTAACAGAACTAACTGATTTGTTGGATATGTCAAGGCTGTGCTTAACAGTAAGTGGTTCCCAAAACCATGATTCCACCAGTTCCTCTGCAATATGAAGCAAAACAAAAACACACAAAAGTTCATGTGTTGTCACCAGACAAAAATTTGCTAAGAACCAGCAGAAATGAGGAGTTAATGGGTCCCATATGTGGCAGCTAACCTGGGTTTTATGAGATTTTTTTTCCAAGAGGTTTCTGAAAGATTTCTGTAGCAGCAAATGAGATCAAAATCCCATTTTCCTATCAAAGAGGACAACTAACATTCAGGTCACATTTTCTCTCGTATTTACATCTGTAAACACTGGGGAAAAAACTTGGATATGATTCCCACTCTGTGAAGAGTAGACCATAACATTTACTGCCCCCAAGCAATAATATGTTAAGATTTAAACAGTTTCCTCTGAGAAAGATTAGGCCAGGACTTTAGACACTACTTAACTGTAAGTGAATCTTGGAGAGATCCAAATGTTATCTGTCTGGTTAAATATTTGCCTATTTCAGAAACATTATCTCAGACCTTGCTTCCAGCACATCCATAGTTCAGGTCAACTCGGTGTACTTGGTTGGTGATACATTCACCAGACATTCCAGTATCACCACAGTACCAGGATTCCAAACTAGTTCCTGGCAGTGGAGACGCATGATATCTGACCTTCTAACCACACATCTAGAGTGAAAGGAGCTGTTTTTTCTTTGACTGTGTTCTGAACAGCCTAGACAAACAACATTACTATTTTCATTTTCTGGCATCACTTCCAGGAGAAAGGTCAATCCACTGGAATGCTAGTTAGCATTGCTTGGGAAAAGGATCACCGGGTTGTTCGGGCTTTTTTTAAAACAACAGCCCCCCCCCTCCTAAAACCAAGGATGCATTTCACAGAGATTGTCTGGGGTAGTGATGCACAGGAGGGTTTGTTAGTTTGCATAGCAGGGATTAGGGGCCCTCGTCTTTGTGGAGGTAATATTTAGAGAATTTGAGTTGGCTCTTGTGTCACTGGACATGCTGCATAGAGGAGTGGCATAGAATCATGCTCTCTGAATGACCACCTCTCTTTCAGAATCCATGAAATGGCTACCGCTAATGGAACTCAAGGGAGTTCGAGTACAGAGCTGTCTCATTAGAGTGTTGGGCCCACTAATGAGATCTTTGTCCCAAAAGATATTAGAAAGGGATCTGCCCTGACCACCTTCAGATCTCATTGAAAAACTTGCATCATGAATAAAACTTGTCTGAGAAAACTCAGCAGTGAGTTCCAGTGAAATCAGACACAGGACAGATCATTGCTGTCCTTTTGGGACAGATCCCACTGTCTTCTTTACCCTTTTTGTGGCAGCCAGATATGATAAGGGATAGGTACTGTGGAAATACCAATAGAAAATGTGTTGTTTAGTCATACTACCTCAGTTTCCCCCATCTCATAGGGACACCGGGAGACTCAACTCATTCTTTATAATTCGCTTTTTGATCTTGAAATGGAAGGTGCTGTAGAAGCTCAATGCATCATTAACATTGCTGTAGAGAAGGACGATGGAAAGGATGCGAGTTGGGTAAGATGCAGAAGGAGGTGGGAGGACAAAGCACTGCAGGTGCACATATGGGGAACTGTCTATCCACTTACACTAAAATGGACAAAATCTCCTTTCCCCTGTGTCACTGGTGACTTGTCCCTTTAGGAGGGTTGGGTTCAGCTATGTCTGTAGCAAACTACAGGGTTCTCAACACAAACAGTTTGTGGCAGACTGAGCTGTGAATCTAACCCTCACTAGCTGGCTGCAGACAGTCTGTGGGGATCTGCTGGCACACATTAACAGTTCATTAATGTGCTTTCATCTCGTCCTTTTTCCTATTTGAAAGGACCTTCATCTCGTCCTTTTTGAAAGGCAAGCAGGTGAAAGTGCAAATGTCAGCAGTTAGTCCAAGGCAGGGTAGTGAGGGACAGAGTCTCCCTGCAGCTGTGGTGAATTAAATGTTCATGAAGACATGTGCTTAGTTTGCCTCTCCAGGTGCCAGAGAGGAGTGAACAAAGGGTCAGGTGATTAAGAGCAGGCCTGATAGAAGAATCAGATTAGCCTGTAATTCAGTAAGGGGGAGATGAACGGACACAGAGGAGTTCCAGGAAGAAGAGAAGACCTAGGAGGCTGATGGAAGACTTCAGGGACAGGTGACCTGGGGAGCTCGGTGGGGTGGGAGTATAGAAGAGGCCCTGGGAAGAAGCAGGGCAGGTTGAGGCTATGGATGAGAGGGGAGACAGCTTGGGGTTTTAAGGGTTGGAAATCAGTGAAGAAGGTGGGTGTGAGACCCCTCCACTGCCAAAATAGTGAGGAATGCAGCTACACCTGCAGCTGTGCTGGGAAAGGGAGGACAGGGAGACTTTATGCTACCAGCTAGTGAAGTGATACAGCAACTCTCTGTGAATAAGGGGAGGGTGACAGCTTTGCCTAGAGCCCAGAAGGGCTCAGGCTGAGCCCAGCAGAGGAAGACTGTGTTGTGGAAGAGCCTGGCAGTGGGGGAGGGGAGACTTGCTTTGTGTTTACATTTGGATTTGGTTTATACTCTGGAAGGGGGGACTTCTTGTGACTTGGCCAGAGGCCCAGATCACCTCAGTGAGCTAGAGCACTGAATGCCAGTGACTGACTGGAGACAGGGAAACTGGCGTGTGACACTGAAGGGAAACGGGGATGAGACAGGCCCACAGCCAGACTGATTGGGCATGCTCTTAACCAATAGTTGGTCAAGACATGAGATTGTCACTTCTAAGAGAGACGTGCCAGTAAACTGGGATATCTAGATACCCTAAGGGAGAGGCTACAACTGTCAATCTTTGACCCTTGTTTATTCTGCTTATGCTCTTTCCAAATCTGTTGACTTCTCATTTACAAGTTCCAAAGGGGTAGCAGTGTTGTCTAGTTCAGGACTCCTTGTTTGTTTGGTTTTTTTTCCTCATTTACAGTAACTCTAAAATATGTCCTTTCCTGATTGCTGAAGCCCTGGTTCATGGCTTGGTCAACTTATCCTTCAGCTTTTGCCTATTTCAGCTTCCATCACCTCTGTAGATCTTTCCCCTCCAGTACCACACTGCTTTCTGGCCTCTTCTTTCTAATCTATCCGGAAAACTACAGCTAACATCATCTTCCATCCTTGCTGAGTCTAACAATCTCAAAAGCCTTCACTGCTTCCTTCTTCATCACATTAAAAATTGTCACCCTCCTCTTCAAGGCTGTATGCAGATCCTGCCCCAATCCACATCTCAGCTCAGATAGCATGATGCCAAACATGATATAAATACCTAGGAAGACTGATCAGTGGATCTTATCTTCAACTCCCATTATCGTGACCTACTCCCAGAATTGTATAATTTTAGCTAATTTAGAAAAGCTCAATTCTTCAAGGTGCTGAGAAGTCTTAACTCCCAGGTGCCATGGAAATTGAGGAAGGTCAATGCTTGAAGAAAGTGCTCAACATCTTGCATGGACTAGATAGGAATTAGGAATACAGGTAAAACCCCACTGAGTCAGAGCCATGCAATCCCAGTGAAGTCAGTGGTATTGCGTGCATGTAACCAAGGGTCAATTTAACAGTGGAGATGCTTGAGAAATTGAGAAAATCTGCTCTATTGAAAACACAGCCCCATGAGCTCTCATCTGGCACTCTGTATCAGTACCAGTCAAGCTCAAGTTCCGGAGCAGCCTGAGGCCAATTGGGGAGGAGGTTGACATGCAGAATGTGTGAAGAGTCAGCATGATCCAAGGAAATAATGGAGAATTCTCTCTGACATCTAAAATGCTGTAGCCAGGAAAAGATAAGGGTCTGGCTGGGAGGGGAGGCAGTAATTGTTTTTAGCATAACAGATAAGATGTTAGACCTCCCTTCTGCCATGCTGGAAACAGTAGCTTCCTGTGCTGATGCTAAGTATTTAAATTGAAGAATGCAACTGTCCAACCTCTCTCTGCTGTCCCTTTCTTGGGAGAAGGGCTGAGTTTCCTCTTAATAAAATTTAATTTTGAACTTAAAGATGTATTCTCTGACACTTTCGCCGCCTTCATCTGATCATTTCCACGCAGGCTGGCTTAAAACCTCTCCCTCCCCATATGGAGTGTTCAGGGGCACGGCAGGCAATGAACGCCTGTGGAAAGCGCTCTCATTTGCCCTCCTTGGGGGGGTTCATCATGCACTATAAGGCATGCCTGGTGGGTTCTTCTTAATCTTCTCCCACACTGGGGCAGGCACAAAAGGGAGACAGGAGAACTGATTAGAGTGTTCTCTGCCTTGAAGACAAGCTTTGCAATTGATTTGTTTGTCTCCCCAGAAGCGCTATTACCAAGGAGGGGTTCTGAGGGGCTGTTTGGCTCCCATTTAAGTTCTCTTTGTGGTGTGGCGCAAGAGAGGCTGTTTGGTATAAATGACAGCTAGTTTTTTCCTGAAGAAACAAAATACCAGGGCTCTTGTGTATCTTTACATCCGCCTGATGAGTGACCTGCATAGACAAGGTGCCCTGGTACCTGGTATTGCCTATACCTACCCCTCATGACCACACCAATGAATAAATACACAAATGAGGCATAGAATAGAGTTATCTTCTCTATGTGAGGTGGATTTATTTATTTTCCCTTGCTTCCCAGAAGCATGACACTTTCACTCCCCCTCCCCAACTCTCCACAGGCCCCTAACACTTATACACTGGAAAAACAGTAGTAACTAACATTTGTGCCTTTGGCAATAAAACCACAGGCCTCACAAACCCCAAATGGCAAAAAGACATTTCCATTCCAATCCCAGTTTTAAATTAAACTGTAATGAAAAATCAGCGGTGGCAGCTGGGACCAGAGACAGTGATTGTGCCTAGGAACAAAAAAGGGGGAAAGGGAAAGAGGCTGCAAGGATAGCTCAGTCTGGTAATAAAGCAGCTGGTAAACCTGCAAGTAAAAAGAAATTAGAAAAACAAATCTAGTGGAGAGACAAGCAAAGATGCCTGCTCTTCCTCATGATCAGAGAGAGGACACAAATCAGCTTCCACTTTATGAATGGGTGCTGGGGGGGGAAAGGGGGGGTGGGTATTATATAGTCCTGTGCTGACATCTGGAGGAGAGCAATGGGATTATTGGGCCAAATCTGTCCCTGGTATAACTCCATTCATGTTCCAAAGGTGTAGCGGTGTCAGTCTAGTTCAGCAAAACAAACAAGGAGTCTAATGGCACTTTTAAAGACTAATAAATTTATTTATCGCATGGAGTTTGCCTGCTGGGGTTTTTTTTTTTTCACCCATTCTGCAGTGTTAGCATTTGAATGTCAGTCATTCACAGTGGTAGTGGCTTCCTTGGAAGGGGGGGATGAGGGAAATACCGGTCTTGTCCTTATCCTCTGGCCTATCCAGTCTGGCCAATAAATATAGGTGGAGGTAATCAGGGGAGCTAGTCAGAAAGTTGTGATTCTTTTAATTGGAAAAACTGAACATTTTCAGCTAGAAACAAGTTTTTGTCCTTTGGCAGAAAAGTTTCTAGGCCCTAGCTTTTTGACAGGAAGTCCAAGTTTTCCATGGAAAGCTGACACTTTTTGTGGGTGGAAAAAAGGTTTTGCCAAAATAATTTTGCCTCAGGAGTTAATAAAGAAAAAAGACTGCACATCTTTGAAAAATGAGATGTCTGGATTGAACAGGAATTTGTTTTGTTTGCTTTATTTCTCCACTGATTCAGTAAAAAGAAGCACCTTTCCTTTGCCGTACCTTTCCTTGTTACACTTTAAAAATACAATTACATGCATAAACCATTCCAGTTAATCCTCTTTGACCAGTATTAATGTATACAACAGCCCAGCTCCTAAAAATATATTTAAACTTTCTTTTCTCCCATCCTTAATATTATTTAGTTTCAGTACAATAGCACTAAAGACTTAGTTTGTGTTGTTGTGGATTCCACAATATTAGGCTTCTACCGCAGTTTTGACAGCAGGAGTCATATCATGCATGAGGCTGACAGTGGGAGCTCCGGCTGCCCCAGGGCTCAAAGTGGGAGCCCCTTCTGTCAGCCTCTAGGGGGCCTATCTCAGTCCCAGGCAACTGACAGCATTAGTCCTTGCCCTCAGCCCTGGGCAGACAGTAGTGTAAATTTCTACTGCAAATAATAAAGTTCATTATTACTTCTCTGTAATTTTTCATAGCTTGCCAAAAACTCAGCCACAATTTTTGACAATCATCCTGCAACTCAAATTAGGGCCTTAATAGCACCTAAATGACATTGAGGTATCATTGTGCTAGGTAATTAATAAAAAGTTCCTGTCCTGAAGAGTTTACAATGTAAATAGGTAAGACACACAAAGGGAGGGAGAGGACACAGCAGTACAGGAGATGAAGTGACTTGTCTAGTATTACTTGGCAGATCCAGCTGCCTGAGCTAAGCTCTCTCAAGTCCTACTTCAATGCCTTATCCATTGGCCCACACAGACTCTCCCTGTCCCTTGCAGCCAGAAAAGGCAAATGGACCTTGTAGTGTTAGGTCACCTAGTGTGACATTTTATTGCGTTTCTATGTGTCAGTGCATGTACGCAAATACAGAGGTAACTGAGTGCCTAAATCACCTGAACAGCCATGATTGTACATGCAAACAGCAACAAACTTTTCTCTTTGTAAAAGAACGCAGCTAGGGAGCATTGATAATGACTGCTGCTGTGCGTTAGCCTTGGAGACTCGTCCTGTCCGGCCAGAACTAGTTGCCTGTGTCTGTTGTTTTGTCCTTGCTCTTTCTAAATAAGGGTAGATCATAGCTGAACCAATAAGAAGCTGTAGCTCTTTCCTGTCTAATGTATTCTGAGGGTCTATAAAGGATACTGCCCGACATCACAGGGGCGGAGATTTCCTTTGCTCTCTCCCCAGGAGCGCTCTCGTATTCTGAATAAAGTAAAGTTTTATGACCACACTCAAGTTTATTGATTGAGTATTCTTTGACATCTTGTGCATGTGCAGTTTGCACTCAAATGTAGCAATCGTGCATTCATTTTAGAGGTGGAAATATTTAATTGCATGCACACATTTTAGTAAATCAGGCCTACTTCATAATTGACTGAATATGGTCTTGGCCACAAAATATAGTTGTCAACAATAATTAGTAGTTCTTTGAGATGGAAATCATAAAATTCCTGATTTAAACAATTTTTTGTTCTGGTTTTATTTGTACGCAAATACAGAGGTAACTGAGTGCCTAAATCACCTGAACAGCCATGATTGTACATGCAAACAGCAACAAACTTTTCTCTTTGTAAAAGAACTTTCCGTGGTATCAAACTTTATTTAACTTCCGTGGTATCAAAATGACAGCTGAGTTATACCTGTTTGCTGAATGCTCACTTTGGATTCAAAATCCATTTGGTTGCTCTACTGTATATAAATGCTTTGTTTAGTTCCACATCTAAAATATTTTTACTTTTTCTGATGTGGTGTTTTGGGGAAAGCTCTTGAGCTTACTTGATTTGTCAAAGAAGCCAAGGGAGTTAGGTGGCCAACTTCCATTGAATTTCAGTAACATCTAACTTCCTTTCTCATTTCAAAATTTCATCCGAGAAAGAGACAGGTGGAATTGAGTGAATCTTCAAAACTGCCTGTGTCAAGTCAATGGGAGTAGTCACCTAGATGCTTTTGAAAATTCCACTCGTATAGCTACACTTGATACCTCGCCCTGAATTCTAGATTTTAAGGAAGTTTCACACACGCCAAACTTCTGCTCTTCTCTTCTGTCTCCATCAGTTTCTTCCTCCCTCCCTCATCGTTCAGTATGCATACAGTAGTTTAACAGATCTGAGGAGAAAGTCCTTAAATGAGGCCTTGAGCACCAAACTTTTTTTCTATTTGGTTGACAGGTTTATGCCATAGATGTCTTAATTAGCCATGGATGAACCTCTAAAGGTACAATGATTCATATTGGATGAGCATCCAGTAATTCAGATGTTTATCTGAACTTTATCCAAATGAGCCAGGTACTTTGCCCAGGCAAAACTGGGTAGTAGCACACTCTCAGGAGCATGATTTTTCCACTGGATTGCTCGGACCAGTACTTTCTATTTCTGAATCTCAGTGGTTTTGAATCTGGTTGTTTCTTACTTCACCTCAGCCCATTGTGCCTTTACTAATCTTATTGTCACTGAGTCTAGAGATTGGATCTTTTTAAAGATTCCATCAAGAGCAGAGCAATATTCCACAGCTGGGTTTCCCTCCCCCTAGCTTTGCTTTTTTAATAAAGCATGTTGGGGTATTTGCATGACAATGTGCTTTATAAGTTGCTGCTGGATTGCACTGGGTCCTTTTGTTTGTACAGTTATTTGTTGCCTTTCACATTTGTCTACTGGCAAAGGGCCAAATTCTGCAATCTATTGTGTGCCAGCAGCTTCCATTGATTCCAAGACAATAGTAGGAGCTAATGGGAGTTTCCTATGGCTTTGTGCATCTGGGGGCCGAACGTAAACCTCAATCAGTGAGTCGCTAATTCTATACAAAGCTTAAAGCAGAGTGCTTTCAGAAATCAAAATAAACTCATGCAAGCGTTTCAGACTGATAAAATCTGCACTGAGAACCTTCACTTTTCAAAGAGTTATTTGGATCGGTTAGGTTTTAAAACAACTTGGGGAGACCACAACTGGTGCCTTGTAATTATTTTCAATTGTGTAATCTTTTGTTGAATATGCAGCTCTCTATGCAGTGTTTATGGAGGGTTTACAGACTCTGAACCATGTCAAAGATGTCTCTCGGAGGGGTTTTATTGAGTTATTTAAATAATAGGAGGATGTGTCTGAGTGTACGTTAGTTAAAAGATCTGGAGGGCAAAACCTGTTATGCTGCAGAAACAACCCAGTGTGTGTGCGCACACATCCTGACATCTTTTTATCTGTGTGTGCCATTCAGACAGAAGGACTACTGTGAATTAGGAGTATTTAGAATATTAACATAACAGGGTCTGATTACTGCTTCCGTTGAAGTCAATGCCAAAGTCCCATAGACTTCAGTGAAGCAGGTTCAGGCCCTGAAGGAGCACCCTGTATGTCATGCTTTGCTGCATGTTTCTTAGGTCCAGTACTGTTGAGGAAGGGTGGTTTGAGAACTGGACTATGAGTTGGAGGATTTGGGTCCGGTTCCTGGCTCTGCCATAGACGTCCTGTGTGAGCTTTGGCAAGTCATTCAATCTCTGTGCCTCAGTTTCCCATCTATAAAATGGGAATCATTGTACTTCCCTTCTTCTTCCACCATTTAAACTGTAAGCTCCTTGGGACAGGAATTGTCTCTTGCTGTATGGATGTGCAACATGTAACACAGTGGGTTCCCAGCTTTGGTTTGGGCCTCCTAGTATTGTAGTACATGGTATTGTAATAAATAGCTCTTTAAACTGAAGGAATATTTCCTTATTTGACCAATTCTTCGCCCTTGCTTTTCACCTTCAAAGCTCTTTACCAGCATTAACTGCTTAATCCTCACAATACTACAGTGAAATAGGTAAGTGGTATACCTACAGAGACCATGAGTGGCAAGTTGAAAAGTGAGATTTGAATTCAGAGTTTGTGAATCCCACTGAAATGTTTTAAGATCTTTGTTGCCATTCTGTTTCCTCAACTCATATCATATTACAGGTCAGCAGACAAGAAGTAGGTGAGGTATTTTTGGAGGAAATGAGCCATTACTGGTAATTAAGGAACTGGCAATCAGGACTCTGAAGTTCTTTTACCAGCTCTATCAGGCCCTCATAGTCTTATTGTTGAACAGCTATCATTAAGGAGACCCATTGAATTCAATGGTCTACTCATGTCAATAATCTGTATGCATAAAGGGTTCAAAACTGTAGTCCAATTCAGGTCTAGTTTATTAGACTGTGCAGTGGGGATAATGAAACTTACCCATTTTTTGTTTATTTGTCAGAGTTAATTGATTCTTTAATGTGTACAAAATGCTTTGAGATCTTTGAATAAAAGGTACTGTGGAAATACAAAGTATTAATAATATCCTGCAGCAAGTTCGTTATAAGATAAAATGTCATTTGTTTTATAAAAACAGATCTTTCCATTAAAAAAATTACAATGGGTTGAAATATCACATTTTTTTCTTATTTTTCAAGGAATTTAGCCCTGTGTTTCTAAAGCAACATAAATGTAACAACAACAATCACCATTTTCTTGCTCTGCTTTTAGGAGCAGAAAATATAAATCTCAGCCTTTACTGTTCTCGATCCTCTACTTCACAAGTCATTTCAAGCTCGTATCAAAAGCTAATTCACTAGCGGGGGGTTTTAAAGCTATAATTACAATGCATGTGCTTCATCACTATTTGACTGAGTGGTCATCATTTATCTGTTTTCAGTATTTGGTGGGGGATAATTTGACAGAAGCCGTAATCTGTTTGAAGCAGCCAAAGGCTGTTTGATATTAACACAGAGAATGATTAATCAACGCTGGAGTGGTCATCTAGCAATAAATAAGGGCTGAGGCGTTTAGCAGGGAGAAAGAGAAAAGCAGGCACTGCCTCATATCACAAAACCTAAAAAATGTATGGGCTAGTGCCTCCGCTGGGGTGAAAGGAGGTAGGTATCAACGTTACCTCTAATTTTGGTAGGCTGTGTGCGCAAATAATTTCTTTTGTGCAACTTTTTTGACCCAGAGTTCAAATGTGCGCACCATGATGTGAGTATAATGCAAAAGTAGTTATGAAAATGACAATGTGTTGTAATCTTCATGTATAGACAAACATGAGCATATATGGGGTGTCCAACCTTTTTGGGTGAGGAGCCACATTGTATCTCTTCTCTTAGTCGGAGGGCCAATGAGCAAATTTTGAATGGATAGGGCATAATAGACATCCCTTACTATTCATAAAATGTAAACAGTCAAAAAATAAACACCAGTTTACAAATTCAGTTTGGTTCTGTAAAATCAGAAACTTACATTTCATACCTAAATACAGTTTTCAGATAATACCCATCCTCCCTTCAGTAACTGTTATATAAGTGTCACTTTCACAACAAATTTTCACTTCATTAAGCCACATTTTGTGAAAAGTTGTATAGGGCTCGCTTATTCTCTTTCAGGCAACATCAGTGTGTACAGATGGTAGGAGAGTGTGGCAGGGCGAGGGAGGGCGTTGGGAAGCCGTGTGTGGAGGCAGGGGAAAACAGCCATGTCGGCTGGCAGTGGGGAGCACAGCAGGGGAAGGCAGAGGTCCGGAGGCAAGGGAGCATGGGGGGGGGGGGGGGGGTAGGGAAAGGGAAGGAAGCAGTGAGGCCTGGTGGTGGGACCCCCATTACTTCCCTTCCTCCCCCAACACTTGCTCGCTCCCTGAACCCTTTCTCCTGCCCCACGTCACTTGGGCTCCACAACCGCTTCACCAGCCCACCCAGCACAGGCTACTCGACCCCTCCCTGGCCCTGTGCTGTGTGGTATCTGTCCCTTCCCCGCGGGCTCCCCTTCCACGGCTCCGCAGCCAGTGCTGTTTGGGCTCCCTGATCACTTCCCTTCCCTCCCTCTCCTTACCCCATGTGTGCTCCTCTCCCCTTCCTTCCCTCACTCGGGCTTCTTTCCCCTTCCCTTCCTCTGGGCAGGCTCCTCTTCCCAACCTCCTCCCCTTCCCTGTCCCTGCACACGGCAGCTCCTCTTCCCAACCACCTCCCCGTCCCTGTCCCCGTGCAGCACCTTCCAGCCTTTCCCCATGATTCCTTCCCTCCCCTCAACCTCTCCCTCCCTTCCCTGTCCCCATGACCGCTGGCAGCTCCTCTCCCCAATCCGCTTCCAGGCTCCTGCAGCAGTGCTGTCCCTTCCCCGATCCCCCCTCTCTCTCTCTCACTCACTCACACCCCTGCTTGCCAGCTGGCCCAGCTCCTCAACTCCCCTTCCCTGACCCTCAATCCTCTTGCCCCTGGGCGCCCCTTCCTCAATCCTGTCTCTCCCACCCTTACCTGGCTGGAGCTGTAGGGGCGTCCGGAGATGCTCCTTGGCCAGGCTGCTCCTGCCCTGAACGTGCTCTGTCTGGGCATGCTTAGGATGGGAGTTTTGAAACTCCCCAGCCTGGCCGCTGCTCTCAGCGTCCTGTGGGCCAGGGCGTTCCAGCTATTTTTGTGCACACTATATTTTTCTGTGTGTGCTGGGTTCATCGGCTGTGTCCACCTGCACAGTTTAGAGGGAACATAGATAGGTATCAGCATTATTAGATGATATTTAGTATCTGTTGAGCACCAAGAGTGTAACACCGGTTGGTTGAAGATGCTGTGTAGGGCTTTGTCTTTCTGGTGGATTATTGCTTCTGTGTTGGCTTGATAGAAGAATTGTGCGGTTTGAATGAGGAAGGTGAGATAAGGCGTAAGCAGTGGTTAAAGTATAATTTGACGGGCCCTGGAACCCTTTTAATCTCCGGGCCCCCTTCCTGTATTGTCTGGGCCCCCTTCATGCATGTGCGGGCTCCAGCTCAGATAGGCATTTGCAATCACTTTTCAGTACCACATGCATCAGTTATTGTCCATAAAAATACTTGTAATTTTATATGGTTTTTATATCTATAGCAATGATTGTCACACACTAGCAAACACTGCATAACACAATAAGTATTGTGATTAATGACGGTGGGGCGTAGGACCTGCCAGCAGCCAGGGCAGGGCGGAACATGCGTTCTGCTGGATTTTTCTATTTTTAGGGGCCCCTGAACTCTAGCCCCACAAATTTGTGGGCACCGGAACTGTGTTCCGGTGCGTTCCCCCTTACTTTAACCCCTGGGCATAAGAGATAGCACAATGACTGGAGTAGGAGAAGACTCTGTACGGTGCAGTTAAAAGGGAGGATTTGGGTGAAACAAAGGAAGTGACCTTGAGAGCTGTTTTCTCTTGGAGAACAAAGGTTTAGGATTACCTGACATTTTTCATCTTACAAAACCTTACCAGTCATAGCAAAGGACAGTGAATTGTTACATGCATGGGAACATCTGATGGAGGGAGTTAGCATTGACTCGGCGTTCCCCAGCTGGACAGTAGATATAATCAGGGCTTCTGGGTCAGCCATTGATCAGCAGTCACTGATCTTTTTCTATGTAATAAAAATCCGTTACCTTTTATTAACCCGTTCTACCATTTCTTAGCCAGCATTCACCTCTGACACAATATGTGGTAACAAAGTCAGCAATCTGTTCTGACTGGCTACAAGTCATGTTGAGAATTTAAAAGCTCAAGTCAATGAGACGTCTTTAGGCTCTAGGCCTGCGGCTTGGAAATTTCCAGGTACTGAAGTCTGCACAGGGTTAGAAATCCATCCTCATGGATCTAGTTGCAGAATTGTAGAAAGATGGGTAAACAATAAGCTAGAGCAGGGTGTGAATTAGCTGGCCTCATATGTGCTACACATGCAAGGCAGGCCTTGGTGCTTCCAACCATCCAAGAAGCTCCCCAACATATATTAAATAAAAAGCCAACTTCATCTGTAATAAAAAAAAAAAAAAAAAATCCCTGCAAGTCAAACCAATGAGCAGAGGTGGTTCTGTCTATTTTTAGTGTTGCCACTTGCTTAAATCTCAGGTGCTTGACACAGCTTAGACACGTGATAAAGACAGGCTGCAAGAACATTATCTTTCTTTGATAGGACTGTTTTTTTTGGTCAGCCCACTTTCTCCCTTGTCATCAGTGTTTGAAGGCAAAAGCTAAGAACCATTTGCAAGGAAGTAGCTACAATGTATTTTGCAAAAGATGAGATGACTACTTGATATTAGCTGGCTTGCTTATTTCTTTCTGGGTTCTAGGAACAGTTTTTAGGGGTTCCATCACATCCCAGTATGAGTGCAGTTTGGAAGGGTTCTCATCATAGCAAAATGGATTCATGAACCGTAGAGACAAGTCAAGAGATTTTACCTCTAGACCCACATTGTGGTTTGAGATTATACAGAGAGCTAAGGCTGTCCAAGGCTAACATTTTGTTGGGAGATGGATATTTACCAATGCCTGTCTAGCCTGGATTAACCAATGTGCACTCGCTGCACTTGCATAGGGCCTCTATCTCATGGGCATACCCCCGATCACCAGAAAAACAAACTAAACCCTGAGTGGCCCTGTAACCTGGCATGCCAGGTTACTGCACCACTCAGACATGTGTGTCCTGGCCAGCCCTGTTATGATGGGAGGCAGCCATGTCAAACCTGAGTGTATGATTGGAGCTTGGTGCCCTGACTTTTCCATAGCCACAGAACCATCAGATGGCTTACCACACCTGACCCCAAAAGTCTGATGCTTCCCCTAGGAGGCGTGGCCCCCTTCACCCTGGTTGAGGATCTCTATTCTGGGTGGTAGGAGGAGGGCAGCACACTGAAGTTGTACCCAGGATGGGAGATTGTCTTGTATATCCCATGCTCTGTCTAGTTTAAGGAAGGTGTGGGGAGCAATTCTCATAGTCTATAAGACCCAACATTTTGTAATTTGGGCATGCCTGCTGGCCAGACACAGCAAGGTGTTCAACACCTGCTACTCTCACTGATTTCAAAGGGAGAAAAAGGCCCTCAGGGTCCCTACCCCGAGGAGCTCAGCTTCTGGATGGATGAGGCCTAAAATCATCAGTCATAACCTAGGAGCACAGATAGGCACTGCTTTCCACCAGATTGGTGAGCATATACCTGTCCACCTCTTCTCCTGCTAGCGAGGGATGATGCCATCCCTACTCCTTCCTGATCTCAGTAGGAGACGAGAGACCTACTGTCCACAGAGCCACTGGTCCTCCTCTCTCCAACTCCCTTTTGCTCCAGGCTTTCACCACTGATGTGTTCTGGGAGAGTGCATCAGCAACCTATAGCAACCCTTCCTGCCATTGTCTTCTGGGAGCATTCTCCTTCCCTGGCTTCTGTCCTTAAGAAGTCTGGCAAAGAGGCCCATAGCCTCCACCATCCACAACAAGCTGTTCTGTCAGCCTGCCCAGGAACTCTTCCTCTGGCAGCCTCTGGACTGGTAAAACACTCTTCCTGAACTTGCTGCACTTTCTTTCAGGGCTGTGCTAACCAAAGCCCACTGACTAAAGAGGAAAGCCTGAGCATGCCCTGTTAGTCCTCTCTCTGGGAGCAGAGAAGCCCTTGCAAACTCAGGGAACCCTCTGTCTGGCAATACCTTGGCTGGTGGCTCTGCACTAACGCAGGGTGCTCTGAGCAAGCCTCTGTGTACTCTGTGCTAGGTAATCTGAATTCTGAGGTACCTTCAAGTAAACTAAACGGAATAGAGGTCTTATCAGCCTAGCCTTGAGAATGACAGGAGTGTCCAGGAGAGCATCCTTCTGCTGTTATGGACAGTTGAACAGAATGTGTTTGGCTACTCCAGAGGTTGGATGTTCCATTTGCTGCTCACAAATGCCCCATTGAAGCTGAAAAGTTGGAAGTTGGATATTGTGGGATTGGGTGAGGGCAAAGTTGGAGTTTTTGGCATCCTGGAAATGAGGTGAGGCTTTCAGAACTGGAGAGAAGATAGTCTCTTTTTCCTTCTCCTTTCTGGGTAGATGTGACATACTGTTTTGAAGAGGGCTTGAATTCCACTCAAAGAACTCTTGAAGCAATCAGCCTTGTGACTCTGGACTTTACTCGAGTTTATTAGAGCAGTTGTAGTGAGGAGGGTCAATGTAGTGATACAGAGGACAAAGAATTGGGAGTTAGGAGACCTTAGTGCTGTTCTAAGCCCTAGTCTACACTTTTACCACCGTTTTCGGTGGCAGTCGTCAAGAAATACACAAGGTACGTAAAATATCTTGCATATCTCCCACCGACTTCTGAAATCCTCCCTATACACTACACTAAGCCAACTGGAAATGGCGTCCGGTTGTCGTAGTGTAAGTGCGGTTATGGAGCTGGTGTTCCAGCTCCGGTTCAGTTATCAATTGATCGCGTCTACACAGATGCCTCAATCGAAACCTGAAGATTGCGTTGACGGCGGTGACTTTGCCACCATCAGTATAGATTTGCCCCAAGTCTTGCCATGTGCTTCCTGGTTGTCTTTGAGCAAGTAACTTAAGGCCTGTTTTTTCAAAACTGCATGTGAGAAAAAAGATGTGTGCAGTCATGGAGGATAGGTCTATCAATGGCTATTAGCCAATGTGGCCAGGGATTCAACCCCATGCTCTTGGTTCCCTAAGCCTCAGACTGTTAAAAGCTGGGACCGGATGACAGGGTGGATTGCTTGATAATTGCCCTGTTCTGTTCATTCCTTTTGAAACATCTGGCAGCCACCACTGTTGGAGGATAGGCTACTGGGCTAGATGGACCATTGGTCTGACACAGTATGGCCATTCTTATGTTGTGTGCCTAAATCACAGACTCGGTTTCTGAGGGAAAAAATGGTCAGTCCCATCATCAGTCCGTTTTCATATGCAAACACCTAATTTGTGCTTACAATCACAGCAGTGGTATCCATACAACTGTGTGCAAATAGTTTTGGAACCCTGGCTCGTGAAAAAAATCTTTAACTCAGTTTCCTCATCTATAAAATAGAGAAGATATTCCTCAGTTTCACAGTGGTGTCATGAGGCGTAGTTCCTTAATATTTGTAAATTACCTTTAGTTTGCTGGAGGGAAAGTGCTATAACACATGCAGTGTTGTTATGACCTATACTAGTTAAAAGTAGCACTAACTGAGTATATGATGTACTTTAAAGACCGTTGCTGTTATAATGGCATCAGCCAGGGTAGCTGTGAAGAATTTGTTTTTATGTGTCTGCCTTTAATTTCATCATGATTTTAAAAAATTCCCAGTGTGTGGTGCAGCTGCTGCAGCATTAACAGCCTCGAAATAGAATGTGTTACTTATCAAGATACAGCTGCACAGGGGGAAAAAATTGAATTGATTAATCCACCAAGATGGTTATTTGTATTTCAAATTCATATTGTTTAAGCTCAAATATGTTTGCCTCCCAGCCATTTTTAGTTCTGTTCTTCCTATAGCAGCAACAATTTTCAAGATCTGCATTAAAAATGAACACCGTGCAAATAGCTCAACCCCTCCTGCCGCTTGTCAGCTTCTGCTTGTTTCATTGTCACAAGCTGTGCTTCTGAGATGGCTCCCTTGAGGCTCTTTATCCTGTGTGATGTAAATAACTATTCCTAGCCTTAGGTTCTTCCACCATCTTTGATCATGTCATCATGAAACTGGCCCTTGCAATGAACAAGGGACTTCGTGCTAACATTGTTAAAGTGTGGAGGAACACACGGTATATTTGAGCGCATCAAGGAATACAAGCCCTGGGAGAGTAATAAGAGAAGTTCAAAAGTTTCCAAATTGATTATTGCCAGCTCAGACGCTGCCATTAGCAAGTTTATTCCTGGTCCTTTGCCCTTGTAGTGTTGTAAAGTCATTGCTGTATCATGAATCTAAGCGACTGAGTTCCTCACACTATGGCTCATGCATTAAAAAGCCAGTCTTGGTGCACACATGGATCCATCCTATTCTCACAGATTTCACTGAGCCCCCAAGAAGGACAAAAGGGTCTCTCCAAATTCTGTCACTGGAGGAAGTGTCGGGTGAAGTTGCACTAAGTATTGTTTTGATTTGAACAGACCTAATGCTTTTAAATTCAAATTTTACATCAGCTGTTGCTTCTGAGGCTAACAGCAACACAGCTCCAGGGTAAGTGGAGCACTAAAGGGACTTTAAGCCACCTTTGCTTCTCTTGCTTCTCAGCTGCAGTGAGCATCCCTCGGCCATAGCTGGGGAATTGGCCCTGTACACGTATCTCATGCCTTCTGTTCCTGGCCCCAGCTATAAGCAGACTCGAATCAGGGCACTCAAGGCCAGTTCTTTCCTACGGAGAGTCTGGAACCAGTGAAATCATCCAGCTCTTTCTGGAAGGGAGCCAATTTGGCCTTCTCCACCACATCTGACTCTACACAAGCCCTAACCTGTGCTCTCCGTATCATTTTGGTGGTGCATGGAGGGGTGGCAGATGGACCTGGGAGGAGACATTCTTAATGACACCGACCCCCTTCAGACCAGCATGGATTTTTCTGCAGTGTTTGAGGAATCTCACTTCATAATGCCTAGCACCCCAGGGTACCAATGGGAGTGTAACTCCTGAGAGGCCAGTGTTGCTCAAGGATGGTAAACAGACACGCTCCCTAGGACATCAAGTCAATGCCTCAGTCCTCATGCTTTGGGGCAATCATATGCATGTCACAGACATTGGCATACTCCTGGATTTGGAGGGCAAGTGCCTCTCCCTGCTCCATGGGGCTGAATGTCTAATTCATGGAGTTTCTGGACTTTCTTACAGGTTTTTCTGCTGATGGCACGATGTGACCTTATGATCTTTAGACAGATCCACCTTTTGATTAATGCCGCATTTAAGGCTACTTAGGTCATTGACTCATACATGCAGAAGCTATTTGACACATCTGCTAAGTGGCCTTCCTTGCCATTCCACCATACAGAGAGAACCCACTAGAATAATATTCTATTTCTTATTTTAAAAGAATGGCAGACTCTTATCCTGTCTCAGAGCATTTTTTCCTCACCCTAAATCATTTCCTCATCTTCACATTGTTTCAGCTTTTTATTTAGCAGCTGCCTTTTTGCCCCTGCTAATTTATTCCTCGAAATGCTTCCTAAATCCTCGTAGTTTGTCTGTTCCTTGTTGATGACATTTATGAGCCCTAGCTCAAGAGGGTTACAGTAGCTTCATTTCTTCTCTTAAAAGCTGCACTGTATCTTAATAAGGTCTTAATGTCCTTTTCTTTGTAAAGAATACAGATTTGGTTTACTTAACCTTTCTAAAAATTGATGAGTGTCTGAGACATTTTTATTGACCTCTGGGTTCAGCCTCTAGTTCCATAGTAACCTCTTTTATAAGTGACCAGAACTGCATTGATTATTCCAAGTGTAGCCTCCCAAGTGCTTAACCAATGCTATAATAATTTCCTGTGACTTGTATTTGAAACCTCTATATTAATGTTTCCAAGGATTTTGCAGTGCCTGGCTATTGAGGTTATATTCCTTTTGCTTGGGGGGGGTGTGTGTGTGTGTGTGTGTGTGTGTGTGTGTGTGTGTGTGTCCCTCTCCCTAGATTAGAGCTCTCACATAATGGCCCACTTGCCCTCATGGAATTGCCAAAGACAACTATCTCCTCATACAGTTTAGGCAAAACAATCCAAATTACATTCTCTTCTCATTCTTTTGTATTTTGACTGCCCAATGACCTCTCTCAGATATTTATCACTTATTGTGTCATGTGCAATGGTCAGGTTTTGGACATCAAAACTAATATTAAGATTGTAAGTTTAAGTGGGACTAAAGTCATACAAAGGGTAGCTGCAGTCAAGTAAATTTCACTCAGGTTGAATCTATGCACATATAATGTGAGCTGAAATTTCTTTGGGCTCCTCTACTATCCATCTTCCGATGGTGTCATGTTAGTAGCTGGAGTTTTTAGTTGTTTGTGAATATTCATGGAGTACTTGGGGCTGAGCCAACTCCCACTGATTTCAAATGGGAGCTGGATCGTCCCTAGAGAAGGAATTCACTTCAGGATTTTCAACAAGTCAGCCCAGTAAGGGGAAGGAGTGAGATTTTTGGTGAGTTTATTGAAGTTAAGTAGCTGGCCTGGGATGGAAACTGGAGCATAACAACATTCCAAAAAGTGTGTGTGGAATTCCTGTCTGTTCACTGTAACCACGTGTCTTCTATGGCTAGAAAATATATTTGGTTCTCTTATATTTTTCCTTCTTCAAAGCCTCAAAACATGATGCTTTAAAAATACTCAGACTCTACAAACCATTATCATTCACTTTCCAAGCTTTTAAAGTTCAAAATCAGGAGCTGATAGCATCACAGGACTTGAAGACAAATTTTAAATCTGGATAAAAGGAATCCTGGATAAAAATAATTGCTCACCATTAGACTGAAGAATTTAACCTCTGAGGGCATGTTTACACTGCAGTAGACACCCTGGGGCTAGCCTCTGCCCAGGTTCCAGCACAAGCCTGGATTTCTACATTGCAAGTAAACAGCTCTGCTGCTCAAGACTGGCGAGTCTGAGTCAGCTGGCCTGGGCTAGCCATGGCTATTTAACTGTAGACACACCTCGACTGCTGTTTCACCTATAAACTAATGGAGTCTCTGATTGCATAGTAAGCCTTTCTCACTCTCTTACCCACATCTGAACACTGTTACACAATGTACATACATGCAATTTGCATTGCCTTGCTATAATCTTATAATTGTTTCCCTAGAGCAGTGGTGGGCAAACTTATTAGTCAACTGAGCCAAATATCAACAAAACAGCGATTGAAATTTCTTTTGAGAGCCAAATTTTTTAAACTTAAAATATATAGGAAGTTACATTGTTATTAACTTAATAAGGGTATTCCTAACCATCTCAACATACCTTTCTCAATTCTCGACAGTACATCTTCTTTCACTCCACAACGTTTCCTAAAATTAACTTAATAAACTTTACTTAAAGTTTTAAGTCTTAAACTATAGGTACAGTGAATAAAACTTGATAACATAAAAACGTTTCATTTTAAAATAAAGCCACCAACACCAAATAATGAAAACTCTGTCTACAATTGATTGAACAAAAGTACCGGTAGATCCTACAGTGTAGGTCAGGATTTGCAGCTTCACAGCAGATTCAGAAGATTCACCCGTGCGGGATTTTTAAGGTTTTTAATTATAATTAATTTTTAAAGGTTGGGGTTTTTTTAAAATGAAGGAAGGAAGAGAGAAAAAGAGAGAAGGAAGTAAAAGAGAGAGAGAGAGAGAGAGAGAGAGAGAGAGAGAGAGGAAGGAAGGAAGAGAAAAGGAAAGAAGAGGAAAGAAGGAAGAGAAAGAAGAAAGAGGAAGGAAAGGAAAGGAAAAAAAGGAAAGAAAAAGACAAATAAGGAAAAAAGAGAAAGAAGGAAGAGAGAGAGGAAGAAAGAAAAAAGAAGGAAAAAAGAGAAGGAAGAGAAAGGAAGGAAGGAAGCAAAGAAAGAGAGAAAGAAGGAAAGAAGAGGAAACAGGAAGAGAAAGAAGGAGGAAGGAAGGAAGAGGAAGGAAAGAAAGAAAGAAAAAAGAAGGAAGAGAAGAAAGAGGAAGGAAAGAAGAGAGGAAAAAAAGGAAAGAAAAAGGAAGACAAATAAGGAAAAGAGAAAGAAGGAAGAGAAAGAGAGGGAGGAAGAAAGAAAAAAAAAAGCCAAGGCCACTGGCGGGGGAGGACCCTACCGCGGCCCTGGGAAGCCGCCGGTGGGGCCGAGCAGACCCCAGCCCCGGAGGCTGATCCCGGCCCCGTGCTGGGAGGCTGAGGCCGTGGATTAGCCTGGCCCCGGCCCCGGGAAGTCGAGGCAGTCCGCGGGTGTGACCCCGGGAGCCCGCCGCGGCCGCAGCCACCCCCCTGCCCCGGCCGCGTGGGGCAGGTAGGCAGACCCGTGCTCCTGACCCGAGCCTGAGCCTGCCTGTCCCACCCTGGGGGAGGGGAGGACCAGCACAGAGGCCGGGTGCAGGCCGGGTCTGCCGCGGCAGAGCCGCTGCCCCGGGGGTTGGAGGGAGCGGCAGGGGCTGCCGGGCTGCGCGGGGGTCCCTTACGGCTGCATGGGGGGTGCGAGGGGCACCCGCGCAGCTTAGAGGGAACACTGCCGCCCGGCCCCCGAGCTTACCTGGCCGGAAAGCTACAGGGACATCCGGCGTTGGGCTGGCCAGGAGGCTGCTCCTGCCCTGAACTTGCTCTTTCGGAGCATGCTCAGGGCGGGAGATTTAAAAACTCCCCAGCCCGGCTGGCGGCCGCTGCTCACAGCTGAGCAGCAGCCTGCCTGCAGGGCGGGGTAGGACAGAGCGGAACATGTGTTCCGCTGGAGTCCTCTGGGTTCCTGGGCCCCGGAATAGATCCGGGGCTCAGGCTTTTCTAACAGGGGCCGGCGCCCTGCCAGCCTGACGCCGCCGCCGCCTCTAGGAAGCCCGCACCTGAAGAGCCAAATTCAAGGGGCTAAAGAGCCGCTTGTGGCTCGCGAGCAGCGGTTTGCTGACCACTGCCCTAGAGTAATACACTGTAAGAGTTATGTCTCCTGTTTTGTAAAGAGTGCTCTGTCTGGTTCAAGATCTACTGAGGTTTTGTTCTTGTACAGTCTGCGCCACTTTGCAGCAACAAGTCACAGGGCCACAGCACATATACAGGTGAAAATGGGATTGTGAGTGGTGTGATCACAGTTCTGTGTGCATAATTACTTCATCCTGACGTGCAATTGTACAGCTATGAAGCGGGGAGGGAGGGTTGAGATGGCAGGGCAAAGATATAGCATAGAGGACATTGTAGGAGTATATAAGCAAGCTGACCTTATTCAAAGTTCAGTAAGGAGCACTTGCTAATTAATTCCGTTGGAACACGGTGTACCCATGGGGATGCACAGAGGTTTTCGAGGAGGGAGTGTACATGAACTCATCTAGATATTTGCCTACTTTTTACAACAGGCTACATAAAAAGTACTAGCAAAGTCAGTACACATTAAAATTTCATATCGACAATGAGAAAGTTATCCATTTTTCAGCAACTGTGCACTTGTTTTGTCTGATTTTTGTAAGCAAGTAGTTTTTAAAGTGAGGTGAGACTTGGGGATACACAAGACAAGTCAAATTCCTGAAAGGGGAGCAATAGCCTGGAAAAGTGGTGAACCACTGATCCAAGCTACCCAAGTATATCAGTAGCAAAATAGGATGTGAATGAATCATCTCCTTGGGTGACCTATATCATGCAGTATCTCAACACCTCACGATCATTCATGGATATTATTATCCTCACAGAGACAGTATTATCCCTATCCTTCTTAACAAATGGTGAACTGAAGCATTAGATAAATTAAATGAACTATCTGAAGTTACAGTAGAAGTTTATGGTTGAACCAGGATTTGAATCCCATACTGAATTCCAGCCCTAGCGGTCTACCCACTAGCCTGTGCAACTTACCTCTCCTTTCCAGGGAAGTGCAGACCTCGTGCAGTTCAGCGCTTTGTGAACTTCTTGAACTATTGCTTGGCTTTGCATAGCCAGTTTGAGTTTGTGAACCTCTTTCACCAACATAAGCTGGCCCAATAAAAGATACTAACTCACCCACATTGTCTCTCTAATATCATGGGCTGAGCATAACAACAACACCACTGCATACCATTCTTTCTGTAATTTAGATTCAGGCTGTTGAGCTTTGTTCAGAGATGATTTGAGTTAGAAACACATCTCCATGACTACAAACCAGGGAATAGAAGACTTTATTCCCAAAAAGCATGGCTGGCACAAGTGGGTGCCCTGTATGCTGGGCCAGATTCAAAATTTGAATAAATTAACAAAATTCCAGTGACATCAAAGGAGTGACAGGGATTTGCACAAGCTGAAGATTTGGATCACTGTAGTATATTTCCCCTCCCCCCCCTTCTTGGCTTGTTTTTCATACATACTGTGTATATCGGTTGCTCTCTCTGACCATATGCAATTGCATCTGTCAGCCAGGCCATTCATTGACGATTTTTGGCCAGATCCTTAGCTGGTGTCAGTCCATGTGGTTCCATTGATTTCAGGTTAGTTTACGCATTAGAGCTGTAAAATTCAATTGATTTTCAGTTCAGTGGAGCTGTGCCCATTTATCCAGGTGAGACTCTGGCCCTCTTTCTCATCATGTCGCTCATCTGAGTGTATACTTGAACATTCAAACACTATGATGTTACCCACCGCATAGCCTCACACTTCATTAGTAGGTATTGTGCATGAGTGCCCTATATTTGGCAAAGTGTCATGTATTAAGATTAAATAATGATCAATAGACATAACAGGCTTTAGAGTTCCCTTATTGGGCTTTATTCAGCATGTCTGGCAAGGACTGCCAGCAAACACTCAGGTTTACCTAGACCTTAATAACCCCCAATGGCCCCAGGAACCTAAGACAGCACATATTACTCCGACTAGTCCTCCCCGCCCCCAAAAGAATAAACATTAAACTGGGAGATGAGGGTAGACTGCCCCATCTCCAGGCGAACCCCTGGGGGATTATTCTGTCCCATGATGAAGGGGTCGTCCCTAGCTAAATATCCAGCCGAGTAGGAGGCCTTATCACTCTAGGTGGAATGCGGTGAATTTCTGGTGGACCCACACTAGAAAGTGGTATGAGTGGTGATGTGGCCACAGGTACCGGAGAAGTAGAAGGATCCGGCAAAGATGTTGTCTGGTTGGGCTGGGGTGGAGGCCGACAGTGTTGAAGAGGTCGCTGGAGTAGGAGAGACATGAACCGTTGAATCATGACTCGATGGCATGTCTCCAACAAGGGTGAAGTCAGTTAAGTCTGTTTGAGATGTACCCTCAGGACATGTATGACATAGTAACAACTGATCAACATGCCACCGCCAAGACAGGCCATCCACTGTCTGGATAGAGTAGGAAACTGGTCCTGTTTTGGCAATGACTATTGTTGGAATGCATTTAGCTCCAGAAACATAGTTTCGAGCGAGGATGCGCTGGCCAATTGCGAAGGTGAAGTATTCGTTCTCAGTGTACGTCTGACGACCTTGTCCTGCTGTTGGTGTTGAACCACTTGTTGTGTTTCTTGTGGTTTCAACAAATCAAAGCAAGAGCTCAAGTGCCATCCCATCATAAGGAAAGCTGGAGACGCTTTAGTCGTGGCCTGTGGAGTATTTCTATAGGATAACAAGAAGTTGTCCAGACATTTCTGAAGGGGTGAATGTCCCCTTGCCGATTTTAGAGCTTGCTTCATAGTCTGTACGAATCTTTCAGCGAGTCCATTGGTGGATGGATGATATGGTGCTGACCTGATGTGATGTATCCCGTTGGCCTTCATAAAACTTTCAAAATCCTGGAAAATGAATTGAGGTCCATTGTTGCTCACTAGTTGTTCTGGGAGACCATAACGACTACAGAAGCCACGTAGGGGGTGGATAGTGTTTTCCATAGTAGTGGACTGCATTACAGAGACTTCTGGCCATTTGGAATGGGCATCAACAGCAATTAAAAACATACTTCCTTCGAATGGGCCCGCAAAATCAACATGAATATGTTGCCATGGCCTTTCTGGCCAGTTCCATGGGTGGTGACGCGCTAACTGAGGTGCGTTCCGGATGCTCTGGCATGAGGTACAAGCTCAAGCTGTCTCCTTGATGGCCCTGTCCAAACCCGGCCACCAAAAATAGTTTTGTGCGATTTCTTTCATGTTCACTAGCCACAGTGACTGGAATAGAGCTGTTCCAACAAATGTGGTCTTAATGAAGGCGAAATAATGACACGCATGCCCCACAACAAACACCCAGACTGGGTTGATAACTCCATCTGCCTAGACATATAGGAGTGGAGGTCAGGTGTGACCTGGGAGCCAAACAATGATGTTCGGTGCATCATGAGGTCCATAACTCGAGACAACAGTGGGTCAACACGTGTTGCTCTCCTCCTTACTTGAGTAGCCGTGATAGGTGTGTTTTCCACCTGACCAAAGTAAAAGATTCCTTCCTGGCCTGAATCCTGATGGGCTACTGTTAATGGTAGTCTTGAAAGACCATCTGCATTGCAATGCAAAGAGGATTTCCCATACTTGATCTCGTATGTATATCCAGAAAGTATCAATTCCCATCGTTGCATACGATTAGTAGCCAAAACTGGAATGCCTGTGTGTGGTCCCAAAATCGATGTTAGGGTTTGATGGTTAGTGAGGAGCATGAATTTTTCCATACAGGTACTGGTGAAATTTCTGGACACCAAAAACAATTCCCTGTGCCTCATGTTCAATTTGGGCGTAATTAGTCTCTGCCTTTTGTCAAGGTACGTGAAGCAAAAGCGACGGGCCTTTCTTCTCCTGAAGACATAATGTGGGACAGCACGGCCCCAACTCCATGAGGGGAGGCATCTCAGGCTAGCTGTAGGGGTAAGGATGGATCAAAGTGTGTCAGAATCCTTTAATTAGTCAATGCAAGTTTAGCCTTGTTGAATGCAACATCACAGGCTTCAGTCCAGTTCCAGTTCTGTTTGACTCAAGGAGCTCATGGAAGGATTTCAGAAGTGTTGCTCACTGTGGAATAAACTTGCCATAATAGATCAGTAACCCTAGAAAAAGAGTGAAGTTGGCTCATGTTCTGAGGTGGTGACGCCTCCACGATTGCCTTCATCTTGGCTGGAGACTTATGAAGGCCAGCAGCATCAATTATATGTCCCAAATATTCAACAGAGGGCTGGAAAAATTCACATTTGTCTCGGCGAACGCGTGGGCCGTATTCCTATAATCTTTGTAGGGTAGCTCTTAAGTTCATAAGGTGCTCCTCTTCATTCTTGCCAGTGAGCAGGATGTCGTCAAGATAACACTGTACTCCCGATAAGCCTCTCAAGATCTGGTCAATGGCCCGCTGGAACAAAGCTGGGGCTGAAGCAATCCCAAAAAGCAAGCGACAGTATCTGTACAGCCCCTTTATGTGTTGCAATAGTCAACAACTCTTGAGGAGATTCTTCTACATGCGTCTATAAATACACTTGCCTCAAATCAATCTTGCTGAATTTTTGTCCCGCAGCCAAACCCATGAAGAGCTCCTCAATGTGGGGAAGGGGTGTTGTTCTGCCCATAACCATGGGTTAATGGTGACCTTAAAATCTCCACAAATCCAAATGGAGCCATCTTTCTTCACTATTGGGATGATTGGTGTCACCCACTGGCTCTGAGTAACTGGCACTAAGGCTCCCTCCTTGACAAGTTGCTCCCAATCTGCCTCAACCTTGGATCTGATGGCAAATGGCACTGGTCTGGCCTTCAAAGATTTCGGCTGGCAGTCAGGTTTAATATTTAACTTCACAGTGATTCCCTTTATGCTGCCTAAGTCCTCTCCAAAAACAGCAGCATGTTTCACTAGTATCGTTGCCAGGTTTATGTCTTCTTCAGTCAATTGATGCACTTCTGCCCAATTGAGTTGGATCTTCATAATCCAAGACTTTCCCATTAAGGCTGGGTAATTGCCTTCAACCACAAATATTGGTAGCCTTGCTCTCTGTCCATTGAGCTCTACTTTCACATCAATAGTACCCAACAGGGGTACAGCCTCTCCTGTGTACGTCTTCAAAACAACTGTCATCAGTTTAAGTGGCAGATGTCTAAAGTCCTTCTCATACATGGTGTTGGACACTGGTGCAGCTGTTTCATTAGTTTCGAGTTCCATGCATACAGGTTTACCATCCACCAGCAGTGTCACCCAGAATTTGCGTGGGCCAACTGTTATAGACAAAACATGAAGTGACACTTCCTCTTCAGAATGGGTGTCGCCATGATCACTGTTCTACTACATGTAGAATTTCCCTCTTGTTCCATTGGACCGCCTGCTCATTGTTCTCTGGTCTGCCTTTTTTGCATGGCTCAGTCCTCTTCTGTTCGCAGGCATGTTCGATGTGTCGACAATGTGGCAAGAAAGGACACAGTAGTTCCTTACACCAGCACTCTGATGCATGATGACCTGGTTTTCCATACCAGTGACATTCCTGCTTTCCTAGGGGCTGAGTGGTAGGTTCTTTGGATATCTTATGCATCCCTGCATTATTATCCCTGATTGGTTGCATTACCTGCATGGCCCACTCCATCAAGAATGCAATATTAATGGCTTTCTGCAAGATAAGCTGAGCTTCGGTTATCAGGTGTTTTGTTGTTGATTCACAGTGCAGGTCACACACTAGCCTGTCACGTAGCATTTCATCCAACATGTTCTTGAAATTGCAGTGTTCTGCCAGTTTCCTGAGAGCTGCTACAAATTGTGCAATGGATTCACCTTCACCTTGATTCCTGTGATGGAACCGGTATCTCTCTGCTGTTACCAATGGTTTTGGGGGAAAATGTGCTCCTAGAACTTCCACAAGATCATCATATGATTTTGCCTCGGGTTTCTCCAGATAAAGCAAATTACATAGCAGACTATGGGTCTTAGCTCCTACAATAGTCAAGAAGACAGGTACCTTCTTTTCATCGCATATATCATTCGCTACCACGAAGTTCTGAAAGCGTGCTATATACAGTTTCCAAGTGGAGGCCGCAGAATCAAAACTTTCTGGAAAAGCAGTGAGTGAAGCCATGGTTGAATCAGTGAGTGGAACTATGGTTCCCTCTTGCGGTTGTTTATCTGCCTTGGAGCTATTCCCTCTTGTGGTTGTTTACCTCCTGTCCCTTGGCTTCACCAAACAATCGATCAGATTTCAACTCCGTCAGCTCCATTCCCCTCCAGGCACATAGCACAGGCATGCAAACAGTGGGAACGGGTGGGGGAGGAGGGGAATTCATTCCTGCGTAGCTCAGGATTTCCTGGGTTCACAAGATGTTGTCTCATCATCCCACCTTCGTCGCCAGTGTCGTGTATTAAGATCAAATAATGATCAATAGACATAACAGGCTTTAGACATTCAGCATGTCTGGCAAGGACTGCCAGCAGACCCACAGGTTTACCTAGCACTTAACCCTCCCATTTATCACTGTGGCAACCCCCAATAGCCCCAGTAACCTGAGACACCACACAAAGCACAGAATTTACCAAACCAGCTTAGCCTATCCTGTAATCAGGTGGAATGTGATAGTTAAAACCCTTTCTTCTTGTTTCTTCTAGTACTCACCTCTTTCGGCCTGGATCGAGGATGGCTTTGTGTGATTTCGTAGCTCCTTTATGTAAGTGCTCTCATTCGAGTCTTAAAATAGCTTTTTTTTATTTCAGTTCTGGTTTTCATGAGAAATTAAAGGAATATTATCTTTCTAGCACCAAATCAGAGTTTTAAAAGTAAGTAAATAAGTACTAATAAGTAAATGTACTATTTCAAAATTAAATACACTATTTTCTCTGTCTTTCTGCTAAGCTCATGAATTATTTAATCAAATTCCAAGCCCCACTTTATTGTTGTGGACATGGTGGGGATGAGGGGGAATAGCATGCCTATCAATGTGCTGGGGTAGGGGACGTTATATTCAAAGCACCAGCAGCTCTGCCAGGGCAGGGCAGTTTGAGAATTCCATCAGGAGCTACCATGGGGGCATGCTGAATCAACACACTTCCCAGCCAGTCTGCTCTTACCTATCCTAGTCAGCCTCATGCAGCCTCTGCATGGCACCCCAAGTGGAGTAAGGGATGAGAACAGTTTCTGGCCCTGTGGCACCTCCCTGGGTGGACTATCTGTCTCCAGAGGCCTGGAGGCTGGGTTGACCTAATGAATGAATCTGTTTAATTTTTCCAGTTACAAGGAGCTACTTTGTGCAGACAGTGGCCAGGATTCTCAGTCACTTGCTTCCCACACATGGGGCAAGAATGGGGATGTTAGGTACTTCTCAGTCATTTCCGCACTCCCCTTATTCTGGGGCTGTTCAGAGCTCTGACTGGTCTCAGGTATAAGTCTGGACTGATCTAATTTATACTCTGTCTCCTCTAGCCTCCTGTGGGTATTGGCAAACAGAAAGTATCCATAGGCCATGTATCTTTCCACCACTGACATAGTCACTATGGAGGAGCCTGAGAGCAGGGCGGCGTAGAGCCTATAAATCAGTGCCATTTCTGAAAGGCAAAGGCTGGTATTCTCAAGAAACCGTATGTGGCCCCTTTATGCTGCTAGGTTAGCATTTAAGAGACCTTAGTGTAAGGGACCATTGGATGACATGTATGCCATCTGTCCCGTTCTAGGATCTGGACCATTGATTAAATTAGCCATGTATTTGTATTGTATATTGTTAGTGCTTTACAAATAATAAATAAGAATGATGGCTATCATCTAGAGAAAGTGACAGAAACAATCAGGAAAAGATGCTAAATCATATGGCAGCTCGTGAGCTCACTTTCCATGCTTGGGAGACTGGGTTTAATAGAAATCCCTGAGGGTGGGGTGTAGGAAATGTGATTTAAATTCTCCCCCCTTTGGAGTTCTGCACGTACTTCCTGGCAATTGGCAGTATGCTTCAGTAGGGGAGACACAGCTGAAAAGAATCAGTAAGCTCTTGCAGGTGTTGCAGCTTTCACAATGCTGCTTTTATCAAGCCTATAATATCAGCGCCTGCCTGACCTCCAGGAACTCCAGATACAATACTGCAGGCTGAAATTGGGCTGTCCTGGTGCAGTCCCTGGGAAGAGGTGATACAAAGTTCCACCACCTGGTAGAAACTCCTTGGGGCCCTGTGTCTGAGTGGGAGGGACACCTCCCCACCCTTTGACTGGATGCAGCGGGCACCTATGTGCACAGCCTAGCTCGGCTTTCCTTTTCCCTTTGGAGAGCTTAAAGCCATTGTGGGCTTTAGCCCCCTGTAGTATTGCCACTTGGGGAGCATAAGGGCTAATTCTGGTTGCCCCAGATTCATGTGAGAAAACAAGGGGGGAGCAGGCTCCAGGCAACCTCTCTCCCACGCGCTGCTTCACATCTGGACAGGCCTAGGCACAATCTTGCCTTTATTGTTTTTCCTATAAACACACATGAGCTGTGAGATTTTTATGAGCAGAATAGCTTCTCTGCAGCAGTTGTTGCAGTATCTGTCCTTCAGGTTAGGAAAAAGAAAATACCAATTACTTTCAATAAAATGTATTAGGTCATACATAGAGCAAGCTGAACAATACAGTTTCCCTCCACCCACACGCTATCCGGAGAATAGCCACAGCGGCGGATGCTTTTGACTCATCACTTGACACCACTTCCTCCTCCCCATCTCCTTCTGTCACTCTCTAGCCATAGATCCCTTTTGTCAAATGGAGCCTGAAACATTTTCAGCTCCCTGCCTCACTCTCCAGTGCTCTCTCCTGGCTAATACTTGATCATTGCTTGTTTGGCCTGTCAGCTCCCCTTATAGCCAAGTGACCTGCCCACAGTCATTTCATGTTCTTTGTCTGCCTCACATTGTTCTCCTGAGTGTGTTGCCCCGACTGTAAGAGGTGCTGTTTCTTTCAGTCTTAGTTATTCCAAGTATCAATCACTCCACAACCACCTCTACTACTCTTAACCTTCTTCCTGTCTTCCAAATCAAAATCCATTTCATACTTGCATATGTCACCACCAGCAACGAGCATCGATTAAATGTCTATCATTTTTAAAGCGCCCAGCCCAGCTACTCTTGCTTGTATCTTAATGCCTCCCATATGCTCCTCATCAGTCTAAATTCCTCTGTTGGCTTCCTTTGGAACGTCATTCTTCATTATAATAAGTTGCCCCAAGTAAATTTATTCATCATCTTTTTCTATGACAGCCACGTTCTTCTACTACAGGAAATTGAACATTTTACCATATGGCCAGGGCAGCAAACTTTAGTACTTGCTTGCTCGATTGTTTTAACACATTGCCGCCTTCATACAACATTCTGTTTGCCACCAGTGAGTCGGGCTTCCACTGACATATGCATTAGACACGTTAATGGCAAGCAGGAAATTAAGTGAAGCTGACAATGTGAGGAAAGAGCAGTAGGATCCCATTAAGTTCTAAAATTCTCTATTTTGCAGTGGATGGGGGGGGGGGACCTGAAACTCATTCATCAGGATAGGCTCCATCATTAGCCTGCTGTGCCTCCATAGGACACCTTTCAAAACCATAACAATGCAAGAAGTTAGAAGTATGGGGCCTGCATCCACCCCTGCCCCTGCTATGCTCTGCTTTTGTGCTGCTGGCATCATTGTTAGCTTACCTCTCGTACTGTGATCATTCCTAAATCTGTGCAGGGGTTTGTCTAATTAATGCTGGACCATCCACTGCTGTGAGAGGTGTAATTATTTCCCTGTTTTGTATTGCATCTCATTCTCCCAACCGAAGCACCTTGATACATTGAGAAAATTGCATTCAGTAATATGGGAGGAACATAGTATTTCCTTATCTGGAATCTTTCCTGTTCCTACATAAATGGATCCTTTTCTGTAAGATAGTAGCTAGTTTACATAGCCACCTGTATCTCCGGTTGAAGAGCATTGTCTTCGTACAGTGTAGTATTGTCCTTTCCTCCTGGTCACTGTTTGACTCCTTGAATCAAATTGAAACCTGGTACAAAAAGATGTAACCCCACTGAAGTCAGTAGGTTTGTCCCTGTCTGCACCAGGGCTGAATCTGGTCCCTTTCTTTCCAAGTTTTTTTTTTGTTTTGTTTTATTTACTGAATTTTCACTTCATTTGTACAACTGAGAAGATGATGGGCCTATTAACAGTGTCATTTTCATGCCAGGTTTACACCAGTGCACCTGATTTATACTGGATCACGGTCAGACTCAGACTCTCGTTCTTTGACTTTTCCATTGTGTGGGCTTCATTCTTTGGTCACGTAAACTAGTGTAAATTGGGAGCATTTCTGCTGAGGTCAGTGGAGTTACATGGGTGGAGAGGAGAATAAGGTTGACTGGAATAACAACATAGGGTGATTCTTGTGAGTTTGTCGGTGAATATAAATTGCTGCTGGGAAGTTCCTGGGTGTGCTTGTGCAAGTGTCCGTTGTGTGTCCCTACTCTAAGAGGATGCGAGTCTGTTGCAGGCTACAGCTTTAGCTCTATATCTCAGACTGTGAGATACTTTTAGCTCTGGAGGTTCCCTGGTTCAGTCCCCCTTGTGTCAGCCATCATGGTAGCTGTCAAACGTGTGCTTGCTCTGGCATCTTACCAACATACTGTAACCTACAAAATGAAATTCACAAGACTACACCCTCTGGGAATTCAAATGAATCTTGGAGGGGGAAGAACGTCACAATGTCAATATTATTAACAGCTTCCATGTGGCAGCGCTGTTTGGACACTGCCAAATATCAAGCCTGCATTTTTCATAACAAAGTGTTTTAAAACCTCACAATTTCTATCTTTCCAAAACTTTATTGGTTGGTTGTTTTTTAAACTCATAAGCCTGAAAAAACATTAGTCTTCCCCAGCATTACTTATGCACCGGAGAAGACAGATTCACAGTCTCTCGCTCTCTCAATTGAGTGTCCGAGGATGAAGCCCGAACTTGGGCACTCTATTATTTTTGGTGGTGGGTAAGCATTGTCACTGTGCTCAGTGGTTTAGTTACAGGGGAAGCGTATAATAAAACAGCAAAAAGGTATTTCACATCCAGCATGGGGCTAGAGATGGAACCTGTAAATCACCCATGGTTTTAACGAAAAATCAATGACAATTTCTCAAAGCTGGAGATTGGCCTTCAAGGCTGTCACCACAGGCTAGAAGCTTATACCCAGCGCTGCAGTAAGTGCCATGTGGATGCCAGAATCTTCTAAAATAGAATCGTATTGAGTCCACTGCAGCTCTCAGTAGGTAAAAGCATCTGTCCGCTCAGAGCCCATTGCAGTTCTATGGTCGCTCTCTTTGTATAATGAAATCTGAGACTATCCTATAACTCACTTGTTTCCTAAGTCAGAGCAAGGAGGCCCCTGCTCTGCTACTTGGTCATGTACAGTAGCATTTAGTGTAATAAATGTACTCTCCAAAAGTATTTTTTAAACTTTTGGCCGTCATGGTTTGATCCGGCCCAATAGCTCCTATGCCCCAGCAATGTGGTTACTCCATTACACCTCCTATTCCAAGCACAGAGTATCTTCAGAAACGCAGAGGGATTTGAGAGCAACCACTTTCCTGTAATTTCCCAGACAATGAGTATGCTTCAGAGGACAGGCATGGTGATATCTGCACTGAAATTAGTTGTGGGATAACATTATTTTCATCAAAGGGCTCTCCATGTGTAAGTGATAAAGCGACCAACATGTACAGGTCATGCTATTATTTTCAAATATAAAGTGCAGTCACTTTCTGAATGGCTCGAACAGCCTTTTATTATTGGAATTAAAATCTGCTCCTGGCCTGGAGTATAGCTCATTCTTGTGTCAAAATCGGCTGAGAATTCTCATAAAGGATGCCAGTTTTCGTGGATGTTTATAAAGATGCTAGTAACGGTGGTAGATGAGAACATAGGTGCACTTAAAACTTTATATAGTTCATCTCACGTGGACCATCAAACAGCTGGTCAGATAAATGATTCCCAGGTCAGGAGAGAGTCAAACAAGCATAGATAAAATATGAGCTGACCCGAGTCCTTTACCTAAGACATTGTGAACCAAACCAAGCCCTTTTTATTGCTGGAGCTTGGAAATGTTTGTTTAATTCTTTAGAATTTTTTTCAACCATCTGTACTTTTTGGTTTTAGCAATGACCAGTGATAGAAACATCAAAAATTCTCCTTGAAAGGCATTAAACTGAAGCAAAGTGAGGCCACTTTACTTCTGAATGGGAACAGTCACACGGGTTTAATGAGTTTTAAGTAATGTACTTTAACTTCCCACCTTTCGTTAATTCAGCCTAAGTTTCCCGAGTGTCTCTTTGCGGACAAACCCTGAGGTTCATCTGTTGCTGTTTGATGCTGACATGGCTGAATCTGAACCAGTGAGCTAAATTATTAGTATTCATTTTATGTGGGTGCCTACAAGCTGATTGAGCTGGCCCCTGTACGAACACATTCTAAGAGAAAGTCCTTCCCTGAAAAGCTCATAGCCAAGATAAGCGAAGGGGGAGAGACAGGAAGTGGTATGACCATTCTACAGACAGGAAGCTGAAACATCCTTTGCTCAAGGTCACACATGAAGCCTACAGCAGAGTTGGGAATGAAACTCGCATCTCCTGATACGCACTCCAGCACTTTACCTGCAAGACAGGTGTCTATTTGAGGTTTCTTCATTTCAGTGGGGCCTCATTCTTTCTGTCCATTTTGGAGCTGCCATCACCCTGAATGCCTCAATGCACTTTGCCTGCCAGCCTTTCACACTCAGCCCCTGGGAAGGAGGAAGGGCTAAGCTTGGAATGTGAGCTGCAGGCAAGTTCCTCCCTGATGACCTTTGAAAGCCTTCATAAACTTGGGGCTCTGTCACTCTGTTGTGCTGCCCACCCCTTGGACTCCGTGATGTGGATCCTGCCCCGCCCAGAACTGGAGGCGTTTTTAGGAGGGAATAGCAAACCAATATGGCCAGTTAGCATAGAGGGAATCCATCTTCCTCCCTCAGTGTTCAGTCACAAAACCCCCTGCATTTCTCCTCCTGTGGTTTTTCCACACTGAGTCCTGCTTAGGCAAGACATCCCAGTTTTAATCTCTGAATATTCCAGTGTTTCATCACAATTTAGCTAGCCAAAGAGAGCTCAGAGAAGCATTCCTGTGGGATTCTGGGAGTGCACCAAGAAGAGGGCCCTCTCCTCAAGGAAAAAGTGCTTGACTGAATTGCAGCCAGAGCATGAGAAGGACAAACAGCCACTGTTGACTGCTAGACTGGAGCAGCAAAGCTCAAAATCCCACAGCATGTGTTCACTCTCCCCTCTCCTTGCACCAAAACAATTTCCCCTGACACGCAGAGTTTGTACAACAATAACTAAACTTCTCCTTTAAAGTGCATACAATCTGAGAGGGAGCCAGCCATTTCCACAGGCTTTTTCAAACTTGTGGTTTGCACAGCATTCCCTTTAAGCATAATTTACATAGAAAGGAAATGAGTCTTGTGAAATAAGTCCTAGACTATTTAGATGCTAGTCATTTAACATTGCCGTGGTTTTCCAGGGGTGCACAAAAGTAGGGATGACATTTGAAAGAGCAACACTTCTTAGTCACTCCATCAAGAAAAAAAGCACTCATGGGTTTTTTGTGCATTCATATCCAACATGTGCTGTTTCTCTAGCCATGAATCCATTCTCCTCTCTCTCTCTTATAAAATATGCCATATGTATAGCTTGGGGTTATACTGGAGCCCATAAATCTTTAGTGAGCCAAAAACATTAAGCCACTATTATCCTTATAATTTCATTATTTCCATTTCTACCCTAGAACATTTAAAAATAATTGAACACCCAGTGTTTTCTTGTGAAGCTGATTTCCAAGTCATTGTTAAAGTACTGTTGATAAAGCTAAAATATATAAACTCAGCACTTCCTAAAATGGTCTGATTTATTAAAGAAGAAATGTTTTGAGGAACAGGATTGGAGCATCAAATTATTCTTATCTTTGTATGTTTCCAGGTTGTCTATTCTTAGATGGGTTTCCAAGAACAAATATTGGACTTTCATGAACTTGTTTGTTTTTTTTTTGCCATGTATTATATCTTGAAGATGCTTTCCTGAAAGTTAAACCTTTACAGTGTATCTTTTTCTTTTTTTCTTCTGAGTTACTTTTTGGCCTCTTATGCTCCTGTCTCTGATACTTCATTTACACTGCTAATGGTTATCAAATGTTCTCATAGTAAACTAGACTGGTATTTTTCAATATATAGTAGTACAATTGGAGGAATCTTGTATTCTGATTGAAACTGTATGGCCTGTGTCATGGCAGAGGTCAGATGAGATTATTGCAGTGGTCCCTGCTGGCCTTGGAATCTGTAAATCTGGTTACATTCAGCTAATTTTTCTTGAGATTCGGTTTCATAAATCACAGGACAATAATAATAATCTAGGCCCAAATTTTTAAAGATCAATGGGATTTTGGCTTCTAAGTGCCTAATTCACGTTTGAAAATTATATATTCAAGCTCCTAAATCAGTTAAACCTTGCAATGTTGAACATAGCTATAGGTAAATATGCCTAAATCATCTCATCTGATCTTCTGGACAATATAGGCCACAGAACTTTTCCTTGGAACAATTCCTGTTTGAACTAGGTACAGGTAGCACTTGCATTAAGAGGGTTTTTTGCTTTTGGGTTCAGCCCCACTCCTTATTAGATCATCTTGAATTACTAAGCTGAGCATTACAATGGTCTTCTGCTGCTCTTTATGTGTAATAGAGGATTTTAAATTAAGAAAACCAACCCAAAATTGGGTAAAGGAGGAGAAAATGCACATTTTTTCTTTTAAAATAAATAGCCAATAGTTACTATAGTTACTGCTAACAGTACAGCCTTTTCCCTTCCTATATTAAAAAACAAAACAAAAATATTCTGTTTTTCATTTTAAAGCATTTAGGAATAGTCCTTGAAAACACTAGACTAACTAATCATTCCTAGTGCAGCAATTCATCTATTACTTGGTTTATGATAGGGCATAGTTTTGTACATAATAGAGCTCAAAGAGATGGTCCATTTAACAAGATAGTCCAGCCTGCCTTCTCGTGGACAGCTGGCTATTATAAAGCACTTCAACAATTGGAAATAACTGTTCAGTAAGAGGAAAAACAGATTCAACAGAGAGGTCAGAGCATGGACTTGGAGATTGAACTACTCTGCCATTGCTAAAAGTGATCCCTCCAAGTCAGGTTTGAAGTGCAGAGAAAAAGTATGTAAAAAAGCCACCTGTGCAGCTCCTGTTCTGCGTATATGTAGTGAATGTCCATTTCCTGGCACCGTCTCCCAGCACTAAACTCACTATCAGACGAAAGGTCTCCTTTCACTTCCGCTCAAAACCCTTAGTTGTAGCTTAGTCTTTCTACTCAGTAAAAATGGCCTCTCTCAGCCCCTGCTTCCCTGACCAATTTTCTTTTTCCAAGACTGTCAGAAGAATAGGGAAGCATTTTATCACTTGTTTGTCACTGATGCAGGGCAAAGGCCTGACAATCAGCACTATATGGCTGTCAGCATGCAGGAGTAGGTGCCTAAGTAGAAAAATGAATTTAATATGGGGGAGAACCAGGCAAAATGGCAGAGAGATGGAAGGCTTTTAATGTTTTTCATCAGTGGGTTATTAGTATTAGTATTCTGAGATTAGGAATGGTGGCATTGGGCTGGGATGTAGGAAACCTAAGATGTTATCAATGAAAATTAGCACAGGTATTTCAGCTCTTTGGGAGCCAGTGCTGAGTTGTTTTCTACCAAATATTCTCCAGTGCTGAGTCTAGTTCAGTTTAACTGGTTCAAATGATGGGGCCTTCTCCACCTCCTCGGGGAGAGCATTGCACAGTCTAAAATCTCCTCACTGATCCTGGTAATCACATGGGTGACCTCAGTCCAGTTTCTATTGGAGGAGCTAGCTCTTATCATAAATCTGTCACTACAAAGGTTGTAGCTGTCGCCCTCAGTGGGAAGATTCAGAAGAGAAGTCAAAGAGCAAAGGACAGGGAGATGGAGCTCTAAAGGGGACCCCTCCAAATAGAGTTTGAGACTCAGTGGAGGAATAGAGCAGGGATAGCCCGGTCTAATAGAGCTCCCTGCTTAGACATTTATCCTGATTATCACCGAGGGTCAGATCCCCAGCTGGTGTAAAGCAGTGTATCTCCACTAAAGTCAATTCAATGGTATCAGCTGATACCAGCTGAGACTTTTTTTTTTTTTTTTCTTTTTCTCAATTCCATTTATAAGCCCTTGGCCCACTTTGAGCCATTTCTTTGGTCTTTACTTACTTGGACACACTGCTACTTTCATCCCTACATCCTTTAAAAAAACCATCCTTGACACAGTTAAACATTCCCTCCCCTTCATCACCTTTTAGCTAAACTTTTCATCTTGAGGTCTTTTAATCTCTCCTCATAAATCATCTCTCCAGCTCATTAATCAGTTTTGTTGCTATTCTTTGAATTCCCTCCAATTTGTTGACATCTCTGTGGTATTAAAGTGCCCAGAACAGAATGCAGTATAATGGTTGCCCCTCTCTCTGGTATCATATAAAGAAGAACTGTAATAGGGTGACTCTGTGTATGGAAAACATGATGGTTACGAAGCCTAAGAAAGAGGGAGAATTTCCATTGGGGGTGTGCTGTGGTGAGCCAAGATGATGTCTTAATTGTGTTAATCACTTGTTATGATAGAAAACTAGTTGGAATGTATGATGCGCAATTAAAATCAGAAGAAAAGGTTTTAAATAAGATATTCAGGGGTGACTAATACGGGAGTGGTACACTCAGAAGTAAGCTATAACTAAAAATTTAAATGGATAATTAGGGCCTGATCCTGGTTTTAAATGTTTGCAATTTTATGCATGTGAATCAAGTCTCTGCATGAGGTTCATGGAAACATGTGGCCACAGTTGGAAATATCTTTTCTAGAGTTCTGAGGAGGAGAAACCAAAGAGGCCATTCTTAGACTATCCATCCCAGTTTTACAGTGAACTCAAGTGCATGCTGGGACAGGACAAGTAGTGCTCTGTGCAAATGTAACCAGCCAAGCTCATAATCTATGGTTTATATTGCAGTAACCAGTCTCAGAGGCTTGAGTTAAGGAGCTGTTGCAAAATTGGGAGTAACGCAGTAATGCCGCATCAGACAGCACGCAAAGCCAGTTTTAAAAATGTTTCTTGGTGCATTTCTATATCACCTGTCACAATAGTAGTTAGTTGCTGACCACAAGTCCTTGCTGTTGTCCATGCACTGTTCTATAGCTATCGCCTTTAAGTGCCTTCTTTAGCATTAATGTAGATCACCAGGAACAGAAATTATTAGGTACATATGTGGCCTGAATCTCATTCAAGCTTTTATGCAGCATTCTGATGTCCCAAAGCAACCAGAACTCTGGCAGCTATGACCCAGTGAAGAGTCTTCCATCACAGGGAAATGGAAAGGCAATAGCTTCTTTGTGCATTGTCAACCCTTGTGGCTCCCAGTATAGAAAAAATTCTTGGGGAAAGGGGTGTGACTAGAATGTCACTGTGCTCCAGCTTTCCTTACCTCCCCAAACAGCTCCTTGGGGTCATAGGGGCATTTGTGCAGAATTTAAAGCAGCTCTGAGGCCACTCTAAATTATGCCAGGGCCTTTCTGGACTCAAGAGGTTCCAAAATGAGGTGGCTTGGACCCTTTCCTCCTTCCCAGGAACCCCAGACATCACACCTGTTCTGCCAGCCACATTGGAAGGAACTAGTCCATCAACTCTTACAGTGACAGCTTTGCGAAGGTTTTACCTTTATTTTATCTTTGTCAAATTATCAGCGAAGGCTGGCTTGCTTGCCGATGTGATTCAGTAAGCAGGCAGTCAGTTATGCTAGAGATTAATTGGACTAGAGGGTCTGACCAATCAGTTTTCATGAAAAGGACTCCAGAATTTCAGCAGGATAGTTGAAAAAAGCCATTGTCAAAAAGAGGCAGTGTGTTCTTTCTCTCCTTCCTTTCAATGACGTAAGTGCTGGTGTTTTAGTAGTTGAACAGGGATCTCTCTGTAGTTACCATTTTGGATGACAGTTATTAATTAGATTTTAGCAGTTCTTCAGTAATAGTTCTTCAACAGCCGTTCCTCTTTGACTGATTTATAACTGCTTTTTACCCTCAATTAACAGATAAAATAAACTTAAACTTAAATCTTATTACTCATAATTGAGAGTTGAAAAAAATGGTATGGACTTTACACTTTTTAATTTTAATTATGAGTGCATTTAATACTCATGAATGTGAATGGTTTATTACTCTGGCTTAAACGAGACACAGTGTATAAGTTTTTTGTCTTGTAGTTGGTCCAACACACCTCTGTCTGGAGCAGGGCCATCCCTGGAGGGGGGATGAACAGGGCGTTCTCCCCAGGCCCTGTGGTTCCGCGGGCCCACCGCCCCCCCCCATGGTGACACTCTTCCCTGCTCTGTGGGTCGGGAGCACTAAGCCCAGCCTCTGGGCTAGGCCTCCCCGCCACCGGGGTGGAGGAGGTGGCCGGGGCCCACCGCTGGGCCGGCCTGCTGCGGGACCAGACTAGTATCATCAAATTCTTCTTTTGTCCCCTAAAACAGACTTTCAGCCTTTATCTGCAGGAGGCCACAGTTAATGTAATATCCCTTTGTTCAACTTACAACCTATTTCTTTTACAGCCAAAACCAAAATGTAGTTAAAAATCATGCTCTTGAATGTAAAATGAATCGTTTTTGTCACTTATTTTTATTTTATTATTTTTAATAACATTTTATTGCTATTTACATTTTCAAGTATTTAATGCCTCTTTTCGCATCCATATTCTATCAAACATATGTCAGTTCTTCACATTATTTATTTTGCCTGCTTTTAATAGTGGGTTCACTTAGATGTGGTGTTAACTTCCAGCTCGCAGTGCTGAAAATTAATGGCCAGAGTACTGAAGAGGTTGCCATAGATGTTAATAACCCTTTATTTGTGCTGTTTTTGTTACTTCCGTCTGTTACCACAGGAAGGATGACTTCATATTAAACCCTGATTATACCTTCATCACAAAAGAAAGAGGAAATGAGATATCAGTCCAAACTCTACTCACTACAGTTGTATTCAATTATTCTTTGAAATTTAGAAATCTCTGAAAAAACAAGAATCCCATGAAAATATATATATATATTTACATTTCTACTACTCTGTTGCTATTTCTGAAGAATAAGGGACAATTGTAAATGATTATATTCCCTCTAGCATGGTTGCCCTTAAGCCCCATCTACATTTAAACACAATACACTTGTACCGGCCTAATCCTTCATGTAATTTGGACTTGATCTTTGGCCCCCATTGCAGCATGTTACAATATTGTAATCTATCTGTCTGCTTTCATTTTAAAAATATCATTTAAATGTCACATGGGGTCATCAAAATGTAAACTTGCCTGGATTCTCCCAATTTTGCACAGCAGCTTTCCTGGTGGCAATGTTGAAACAAAATATATGTTCTACTTTCAATACCATCAGCCTGCTGGACATCTATGCCAGCCACATACTCTCCTTGATTACTCTCCACATCTTTGTATAATAAACCCCTTAATCCCCAGCAGTCACCCTCCCTTCTGCCTGTCTTATAGGACTCAGCTGTACCTACTGAGGTCCAGAGCTGCTGGCGGCCTCTAAATGTGGCCCTATATAGTTACCATAATGCATTTATTACTTAATATGCCAGAGAATCCATGATGAAGCAAGGCGAGGATTTCTGATGGCTTGCACGGAGCTACCAGCTGGCATGTAGTGCTGCTAGCTGGCGTGAGTTTTAAGAACCTCTGCAGTATGGGAGGAGGATGTGGGAAAGCTCTCAAACTATATCAGCAACAGCTGTGTAGTTTAGACAGGGCCTGGGTATTCTTTCCACTGTGGTATCTGATCAGCACTGGGCAGTGTTAGATAGTTCAGTGGTAAATGCCTCTGTGCACTTTCTACACCGTGGCTGCAGTGGTGGTAGATTACCGGAAAATATGAGCGTGCTCATAGTCTTGGGGGCCAACTGCTTATGGGAAATGAGTAGCACTTTCCATGTAACCCTGGCTGTCTTTCACACCTTTTCATTATCCATAGACTTTCACTGTAACCACATTTGCCACAATGACCTTTTCCTTCCTGGTGTTGGCTGCTGCTCTCAGTGCAGATTCTGAAGAGCTACTACATTTTCTCCCCCACCATATAGGAGGGCAGGGGGGTGGGAAGAGACAGGGAATCTTAGAAACTGGAAGGAACCATGAGAGGTCCTCAAGCCTAGTCCCTTGCCCACATGGCAGGACCGAGTACCCTCTTAAACCATCTGTGACAGGTGTTTGTCTAACCTGCTCTAAAACACTTTCAATAATGGAGATTCCACAACCTGCCTAAGCAACTTATTCCAGTGGTTAATCACCCTGACCATTAGGAATTTTTCCCTACTGTCCAACCTAAACCTCACTTGCTGTAATTGAAGCCCATTGCTTCTCCTACCATCAGTGGTTAAGGAGAACAATTTTTCTCCCTCCTCCTCGTAACAATCTTTTAGGTACTTGAAAACTGTTATGTCCTGTCTGTCTCCTTTTTTCCAGACTAAACAAACCCAGTTCTTTCAATCTTCCTTCATAAATCGACTGTTCCAGAACTTTAATCGTTCTTGTTACTCTTCTCTGAACTTCCTCCGATTTGTCCACATCTTTCCTGAAATGAGGCACCCAGAACTGGTCACAATACTCCAGTTGAGGCCTAATCAGCACAGAGTAGAACAGAAGAATTACTTCTCATGTCTTTCTTAAAATATTCCTGATAATACATCCCAGAACGGTGTTTGCTTTTTTTGCAACAGTGTTACACTGTTGACTCATATTTAGCTTGTGGTCCATTATGACACCCAGATCCCTTTCCACAGTACTCCTTCCTAGGCAGTCATTGCCCATTTTGTACGTGTGCAATTGAGTGTTCTTTCCTAAGTGGAGTACTTTGCACTTGTCTTTATTGAACTTCATTCTATTTGCTTCAGACCATTTCACCAGTTTGTCCATATCATTTTAAATTGTGATCTTATCCTCCAAAGCACTTGCAACTCCTCCCAGCTTGGTATCATCTGTAAACTTTATAAGTGTACTCTGTATGCCATCATCTAAATCATTGATGAAAATATTGACCAGAACCGGACCTAGAACCAACCCCTCCAATACCCCACTCCTTATGTCCTTCCAGCATGACTGTGAACTATTGATAACTACTCTCTGGGAGCAGTTATCCAGCCAGTTTTGCACCCATCTCATAGTAGCTCCATCCAGGTTGTACTTCCCTAGTTTGTTAATGAGAAGGTGATGCGAGACCGTATCAAAATCCTTACTAAAGTCTAGATATACCACATCTATCACTTCCTCTCTATTGACAAGGCTTGTTATCCTGTCATAAAAAACTGTCAGGTTGGTCTAACACAATTTGTTCTTGACAGATCCATGCTGACTATCACTTAACTTAACCTTATAACCTTATAACTTAACCTTATTCTGACTTTGTGGCTCCGCCCCTCCAGCATGATCAGCATCTATGTGCTGGTGTGTTGGGTGAAGTACACTGCCCAGGGGTAGAACCAGTGCAATTTACTCCCTCCCCAAAAGCAGCGGGAGAACCAGGAGACAAACTGTGACAGTAAGAGTCACAAGCTCCCTACTGAGCTGTTTCCAGGGCAGGGCAACAGCCTGCTGCCCCTTACTTGGAGCCCATAGGAAGGAAACAGCTAGCTCAGCTATGGGGCTCTAATTCTAGGAGGTGATTTGGGGGACTACAGCCTTTTCAGGTACTCACTGCGACCCTTCACTGCCTTTCACCACTGGGCTGGCTCTCAGCTCCTGCTGTGGCAGCCCTGGATTATAAATCAGGGCTGTGGAGTTTAGCATGAACTCCTTGAACACTTGCTTGTATTTAGGTGCATTGGAAACAATCAGTGACCATGCATCTCACAGCAGTGCCACGTACAGGGGCTGCAGCTTTTTTTTTTTTTTTTTTAAAGCTCCAAATATCTTCTTAAAGTACATCAGAACACAAAGTGAAGTGTGCTAGTGCCATCTTCCAAAGGTATTCTTTAAAAAATAATTTTCCATGAATGCTGTCAATGAGTCTAGTGCCTGGTTTATAGCTGGAGTCAGAATTTAACCAACAGGATAGTTAAAAGACTGCAGGCAAGTCCCACAACCCAAATAACTGAAGTCTGACCTCATGCCAGAGTGACTGCTTGAAGAAACCAAGAGCAGGTTGGGGGAACATGTCTGTGGTGAGAGCCATTTCTCAAAACATTGACATGGACGGGAAGTGAAAATGGATTGAAAATTGGCTCTGAAAGCAAAACAGTCACTTCCTTTAAAACAGGACTATTAATGCATTCCAGCTTCTTGGGAAAGAGGTGGAGAACACAGCATATTTGGTCTTTTAGTTAAAAGTTCAGTACCAGCCTTTTTCATTTCTCCTACCAGATAAAGTAGGTACTATATCCAGCTTTTTGTTCAACAACTGCCTTGAGACCTCACTATATGTGGAATTTTACTCTGCTCTGAAATGTCTGAGTCTCGTTTCCTTACATTCTGTTGTTTTTTGAAAAATCTTTTTCTGCTGGAGTAAGATTTGTTTTCTCTGATCAAAATAGAACTCAGCTGGGTTTCTCAGTAGTGCATTTGCCATTAAGCAGGAGGGTACTGAGGGGGTTGGTGGTGGCAGCTGCCATCAAAGCCCACAGCCAGTCTCCCAGGCGATAGGGTCAGAAGAAAATCGGCACTCCAGGGATCAGCTCTAGAGGGCCAGGGATGAGGCAGGAATTAAAAGGGAGGAAGCATGCTCAGAGAGCTGGTGGCTCTGTCTGGGAAGGACATTCCTTCCATGCTCCGAGGTAATGAAGGGTCCTCCTAGGAGCCCCACGTGGGTCAGATCGAAGCCTGCATTTCACAGACATCTTTCCTACTCACAAAGTGATCAAACAGTGCAATTCCCCCTTAGGTAAAGAGAAACAGGTCAAGGGTTTTACTTTTAAAATCTCTCCTTTCTGCTGCTGTTTTCTTTACCACTCTTCTTTTCTAGCCTACCAGACTACATCCTCTGGGCAGTAAGCTTCACAACCCTCCTGCATGCACTAGTCAGAGAAGGGTATTTTGAGAAGTTGAAAGTGGAAGTTTGCTTAAGGGAACCCAGACCAAGGCACTGATTTAGCCTTCTCTGTTCCCCTCTCTGTTCAGGACACAGCACTATAGCTCTGAGGGTCTCTAAATGTCTCCTCTTTACGGTGCTCTGCAGCTGGGCCTGATGAGCAGGACCAAGGATTGTGGGAGTGAGTTCAATTCCTTCAGGAAACAGTGAGCTTGCCCAGGTGTAGGGATTCTGGAGGGGATTTAGGGGCAAGCACTGCAAGTGATGATGGCTAATCTCAGACTGATAGCTGGCTGACTTACCCCGGCTACTTCTACTCTGAGCAGCCACTACAGGTGATGAGAGGACTTGCCCAGCTGAGGGGAATACACTATTCAAAACCTACCATTTTCCCTTCTCTTGTGATTCCACAAAGTCATCCAAGGCAGCTTCATTTCTGGTGATGAGCTAGCATTCTAGCAGTAAATTTATTACTAAGCCTGATTTCTTGTCATTTAGCATTACTCTATATCAATCTTTATTATCTTCCTCATTCCTTCACTCCTCCCCTACGAGTCCTTGTTAATTTTATCATTAGTTACCATGTTTTAGCAGTTCCTATAATTTCTTAGCATTCCTTATTATATTTTATTAATGTTAAGCCTTACCGTTGTACCCTATTATCAGGATTCCCATTTATCCACTGCGTCAGTTTCAAATGTACATAGTCTTATTCTGTGAGGCCCTCCATTGTAGGGAGGGCTCTCAGCACCAGGATCATACCCTGAGAGGGAATAACCCATGCTCTCTAGATGTTCCAAACTAGTTGCTCTGCCTCCCCTATTCCAGTTATGGGTTCGAATGCCAGCTAGGCATTGGCTCTGAGGATTTCAAGGGGAATGACAGAACAAAGGGGAAGTTAGGAGCAGGATTCAGTTATTTTATTAAAAGAGAGGCTAAAAGTCATGCCTGGGAGTGGAGTGTTTCTTGACATGGCATTTGGAGTGTTACTGGGTGGACTTCGGTGCTTTTGATCTGTGATCTCTTTTTAACATTATCCCACTCTGTTTCCCTTTTTTAATTTAAAAAAAAAATCTCCTAGGATGATTAGGTGGGAGACTTTATGCTGTATCATGATAGGATCTTATATGATACTTTTGAAGGTAGAGTTAATGATCCTTAGATAGGTAAAACTTGCATTAAAGTGATTATGTGTTTTTGTCCATCATGAGCACCAAGTATTTTGATAAATAAGAAGTTTATATCTAACAATGAGAGTAGTTAAGCATTGGAACAATTTGTCAAGGGTTGCAGTGAATTCTCCATCACGGACCATTTTTAAAACAAGATTGGGTATTTTTATAAAAACTCTGTTCTAGACATTATTTTAAAGACGTTCTATTGCCTGTGTTATCCAGATTCAGTGATCTTAATGGTCCCTTCTGGCCTTGAAATCTGTGAATCTATGCTTTTAACTAAGGACTGGGAAATGGGCTTTTACATTTTGAACAGGCTTCAGTTGAAAGAGTTACAGCCTAGGAAGCCATTAAGAAAATAACAGTAGGAAAACTGTGAATCAATTATGAAAGAAGTTCTGAAATAGAGTTTGTGTATAGATGCTTTCAGGTAGTAAAATGTGGTGATTGGGATAATTTAAGGAATCTTGTCAATCTATTTCTAGTACTAACTCATCTGGAGAGATGCTCCGGACCCCAGGATTCCTGGCAGAGAGTCCATTAGTCCACTACCCATTTTACTTCTTCTCCATTTACACTGCTAACATACGTAACATTTAGGTGTGTTTCTGTTGCTGTACTATCTTCCCCCCCACCTCCCATTTCCATTTTTTAAAGAATTTCCAGTGTCGTCCTATAAATATCAAGGAAATGGCAGATAACTGGTGCTTGGCTGGTTGGTTCTTGCTCAGTGTGGGATCAGAAAGGAGTTTCCCACTGGAGCAATCGGCAGTGAATTTGGAGTTGTATTCCCTTCCTCTGCAGAATGGGTGCATGTTGCCTGCCTGGGATCACCAGGATGTATCTCATTTAATCATTTCCATGCCATTGCAGGGGCCTCACGCACTGGTGCAGCTCAGTTTTTCTTTTCTTTTCTGCCTATGGTGCATAGTTGTTCAGTCTCCCGAGGGCTGTGATGCCCATGGTGTAATTTCAGTTGATGTGCAGGTGCAAGTGATGGCCTGTAATACACAGGAGGTCAGATTAGATGATCCGGTGGTCCCTTAAAGTCTATGGCTATGACTAATTGCCCAGAAGGTAAAAATTTCATTGTGAATAAACAAGTATAATTTATTTAAATCTTTAAACTTTAAGTTAAACTACCAAGACATTATGCACTGTGGGGCACGGTGTGTATAGTCTGTGTCTTACTCCCAATATGCATTGCTGTGTGTTTCTGGCTATTACTGACCATTAAAAGAAGCATGTTAGTGTGAAAGCCAGGGAGCTGTTATCTCATGTTTCCTGTCTTGCCCTTTCTGGATAGCTTAGTGCCCACAACTGGGGCCAGATTGTCTAAAAAGTTCATTGGAAGTTCTTTGAAATTCTGCCCATAAATGATGATGGGGGTTGCTGGGAGTTGCACACTTTTGAAAATCTAGGCACTTCTTTGGGTGCCTAACTGAGAATTGAGCTCTTTAGAAAATGGGTGGGTGCTAGCCACCTGATAATCTGGTCCTAGCAGCCCCAAGCAATGCAGGTTTCTGACACTTCCCTTGGGGGAGTCTGGTGCAGATCCTGGGCTGCATCAAAGTTGCCTTACAATGACTTATCCGGCCCCTGGCTGATTATTCTAGAGTAGAAGGCTCTTCCAGTGGCACAGAGCCAGCACAGCAGCTCCTGCCACTCCTAAATCAGCTGGAAGTTATAAGAGTAGGAACAGCAAAAGAATATCACTAGGGCTTCATTATACCCCACGGATCCCCAGTTGCTGTAATAGCCTCTTATGGCCATTGGCAACCTGTATAAGTTAAGCCAGCTGAGGGTTGCTTTATGTTATAGCACAGGACTGGTTCAGCGCATGGTTGTCCCAGCGGTGGAGACTCACATCAGTGGTTTAAATCGGTATGTTATTTGGCTTCAAGAGAAGATGGGGGCTGGAATCACAAACTGAATATATCTCATTTGAGAAGCTTTTCCTGGTATTCAGCCTCAGTTTTCCCCTTATGCATGTTATCTCTATATTCTGAGCCATAGCCCCTTATATACCACATGAAGGGCTTATCTGTTATGGAAAAATAGCTTCTCCAGACTAACTCCCCATGTGCACAGTCTTATTCTGCACTAAGAATACCTTTGTATGGTTTAGCTTAATCCACTTCCAAAATGGAAGCTATGTCACAACAGTATCCCCATATAGACCAGCTCTTAGTAACTCCTTTTCCCTCTGTGGTATAAATATCCTTTGCATATTTATATACTGTTACCATGTCCTGCCTTAGATATCACTTAGCCTAATATGTATAGTCTGACTATTTTTGTAATTTTTCCTTATAAATTGATTTCCCCAGCCTCCTGACCATTTTTCTCACTCATCGCTTACCTCCATCCAATTTGTCAGTAAGAACTAGCCATAAACTCTCTTGTGTGTTTTCTTTGTAGATATGTTCAGTATTTCTCAATTCTCTTTGTGGTTTGGCTCAGAATCCAGGATTTTTTTTTTCCAGCTGCCAATGTGCCATGCTTTTGTGATTTCACTTATTTTTTCAGTGTTATGTGCCGTTAAGTAAACTACAAGCTCTTAAGAGCCCTTGTTTGTTTGTTACTGGGAATGGTCCTGAACAAGACCCAAGATATGAACACTCTAAAACTTTGGGGAAGTGTAGATCTAGCTCTGAAACTTGCTGCTTCAGCTCCTCTCTCATTTACTAGGTTTTCCTCAGAGGACACGTTTTAATATGAAATAAATGATAAAAAATGATGCAACATTGCTGCCCTCTTCTGGGGAAAGCATGTGGGGAGAGAAATTATTTTGTCTAAGCAAAAATGCAGTTTGAGGACTTACTTCTGGCTTGCATGTGAAAGTTACTGACCAAATTAGACTCTAAGTGATTGTATAGACTGGGATGTTACTCTCTTGCCTATTTCATTAGCTAATGCATTTCATCTCTGTCCTGGATACAGTATATGTAGAATGGAGTTTTTCTTAGACATAATTCATGGTTTCTAATGTTGGGGTCCCCTTTTCCCAGGCTTTTTTTAAAGATCCCTGTTGGCTGTGAAAATCAACTTTCATAGAAAATAACTTCAGGGGTGTTCCTTGCTGTGATTTAGATTTAATATACTGAGGGACTTTTTCAGAGTTCTGTTTTTTCAGTCAGCAGTTTATTTGTATTCACAGATCTTGCTGATACGTTATCTTTTTTAATAAAAATATGGACATATAAGCTCCATGAGTTCAGTGCCAATGTGGACACAAGTACAAATGGATATAAACTGGCCATCAGAAGGTTTAGCTTTGAAATTAGGAGAGGAGTTTTGGAACAAAATACCTAACTGACTTCAAGACTTTAGTTTAGTAAAATTCCAAAGGGGTAGCCGTGTTAGTCTATTGTAGAAAGACAACAGAGTCCTGTGGCACTTTTAAAGACTAACAGATTTATTTATCGCATGAGCTTTCGTGGGAGAAAATCCCACTTCGTCAGACACTTTGAGGGCGAAGTAGGAGCTGCAGGCCATGTCTTTCGAAGCAGTGCCTAGGTAAGTAGGCCAGGAGCAGCTACGCCACTGTGGAACTTGGGCCTAGTCTATATTCGTGGCACTTTTCAGTGGCAGTCGAAGGGAGATACGCAAAGTATGTAAAATACCTTGCATATGTATCTCCCATTGACTTAGCATCTCCCTGTCCACACTGCGCTAAGTCGAACAGAAATGCTGTCCATTCGACTTAGCACTACTTTTCTTAAGGACTGGAGTTACTATATTGAACTCCAGACCTATTGAGAGCCTCTTGACTGACTGCTCAGTTGAACCTGGAATACAATCTGACGGCAGCAAATGTGTTGCTGTCAGTGTAGACAAGGCCTTAGTGAAGATGCTCCCTGTAAGGCAGAAGCTATTTCAATGGGAGAGCTAGCTATCTACATGGGGTAGGGGGGTTAGATCAATATAACTATGCTGTTCAGGGGCATGAGTTGTGATTATAATAGGTCAGGGAAGGCTAGACCTCCTCAGTGCAGCCACCGCTGACTTGCCACTGGACACCTGGGTCTTGGTTTCACTGCCTCTTCCGATCCCTGCTGGGAATGGGCTTCCAGCAGAAGTTTTAGCTTATTTATTACATGTCATACAACTCCTAGGTGGCTGAGGATGCGGCATCTGCTACTCAGCTTCCCAGTCCCTTGGCTTCCCAGAAAGATTACTGAGAAACCCGGGAAGCTGAGTAACATACCGCCTCCTCAGCCACCCAGGAACCTGCACAGTGGATAATAAATAAGCTTGGCTCGGGGAAGGATGGACAGCAGGGGCCCTGGGAAAAGGAGGGTGAAGAAGAGTGAGGGGAGGGGAGAGATGCGGTGAGGATGCCAAGCAGAGAGGAAGAGGATGGGGAAGAGACCCCCACATGGTGAGCCGACGGGGGTCTGAGGCGTATTGCGGCTGGAATGTGGGCAGGGCCATAGGTAGGAGGGGTGGCATGGGGAACCAGCCAGCCTGAAGGGAAGTTTCACCCATCACCCTATGCTCTAGGGTGTGGATTTTTCAGACCCCTGAGTGATGCAGTTATACCGATATAGGTCAGTAATGCAGACCTGGCCTAAGTAAGAGCCGTATGGTTAGGCCTCTTTTTAAAATTTGAACCGTGTCTCTGAATGCTGTATTCCTGCAGTTAATATTAAACAGTACTGTATGGGAAAGATGGGTGGTTACTATGTTAACTACTCTCTGGGGAGAAGTCAAAAGCAGAGATCCTCCTGCTGAAGTAGTCTTGACTGTATCTCGAGGGCTGTACTCAGGAGCTGGTCTCAGAGGCTGTGAATTGTGGAAATCCCTCCAAAGAGAGGTGAAGGACAGGGTTGCACTTGAGGATACTCCATGGCCCCAGAAGTGTAGTTTGCCTGGTAACCACATGACAGTTTGGCATCAATCCTTGCTGTTAGCCTTGAAGGGATGCTGCACGGCTTCGCTACACAACCCTTCAAAAGTCTATATGGCCTCAGCAGGGCGGGGGCAATAAATTGCTAAGAGCCAGCCTCTATCCAGGTAATCCCTCACAGAATCTATGAGCCCAGGCCCTCAGGTAGGACAGGGCAAGCAAACAATCTGGAGCCTTCACAGGTCTTCACAGGCCAGTTGAGGCTGTCACTCCAGGGTTAGGGTGGCAAGGACAGAGGGGGACACAGGCCATTCTGGCTCCACCGCTTCCCAGCCCAGGATCCCAGCAGTGGCAGAGCATCCCATCATGGGTTAGTGGGGCTCTAGCTGAAACTCGAGTAGTGCTCAGGCTTGAGCACAGCTGGACTGAAGTCAACTATCCCTAGGCTATTTCCTCCACCCTGTCCCCATATACCTGCATTATTGGTATAAACCACAAGGGGCAGCCCCAGCAAGCATGCCAATGACAATCTCCTCACAGGATCTCAGTCAAAAAGTCCATGGCTAAGGAGTAGAGCTGGTCAAAATATGATGAAAGATTACAAAAATGCTTCAGAATTTGGAAAGTGTTTCCATTTCACTGTGTTTGAAAAGGAACAAGTGGTATTTTGAATTTTTTTCATGTTATATTTTTGGAATGCTTTGAATTTTCGGTTCCCCCCTGTGTCCCCAACTCTTCCTCTTTTTTCCATACATGTGCAATAAAATGAAACAAGGCCATTTTTCCTTCTGTCACTAACTTTTCCTCAGCTGAGGCTGCTTTGAAAAGTTATAATGGCAAGAAGATGAAAAAAACGAACCCATACACATTACTAATTCTATTGTATTCAGTGACAAGAAGCAATCAAAGTAAACGGAAAGAGACAAGAGGGAGAAAGAGGAAAAAGCCTGAAAATTCTACAGGTAAAATATTTTTGGTTCTTATGAAAATCAGAAAAAATTGGAAAAAATGGAAGCCCTTCTGTAAAAGCTTCTAGTTTTGGAAAAGATGACATTTTTCACGAAAAAAAAAAGTTTTGTATGAAAAATTCAACAAGCTCTACTTTGAAATCCTCTTCCAGGACAAACAAGGAGTTTTGTGGCACCTTAAAGACTAACAAATTTATTTGGGCATAAGCTTTCATGTGTTAGAACTCACTTCCCTTCACAGCCCCCCAACTTTCCCCTATATCCCCCACTCACCTCCAAACCCTCACCACAGAGTCTGCCCAACACTTCCAATTCACCCCACAGCCGACCAACAACTCATCCACCGTCCCTCACCCATCACCCCCAGGACCTTCCTGGCTAATCACTAGTGCCTTGCCTGGCTCAGCACTCCACTCCACATCCTGGCCAAATCTGAGTAAGTGGTATTGCAATCTAGCACACGGGCTTGCAGTGCCACTCTGCCAAACCCCCCCCCCCCCAAACTCAAAACAAAACACCACAGCAGCAAGTATCTGAGCCCAGGTTAACAGACTCAGGCTTGTGCTTTGGGGCTAAACAGAGCAGTGTTGTCATTTCCACTCAATCTGGAGCTTTGACTTTGAAACCTGGCAAAGGGAGAAGTTGCTCCTTTGAGCAGAAGGCTTACAACTGCCAATCAGAGGCCAGTTCGATAGCGTTATTTGTGGTTTCCTTCTTATCTTGGCGGGTTGCATGAAGATTGTCATCTACCATTCCAAACAAGTAAATTGCTACTGACCCAATAAGTCACCCACGCAGTTTTGACCCGGCACACAGACTTCGGATTACACTGAACTGCCTCTGAACAAACCACAGAAGATGCGGCTAATTGATCCACATTTGAAAAATTGAAGACTCCCCTTTGTGCAGCTGTGGTAAGAACATCCAAACCAACGAACACATAACCCAGTGCCCCAAATACGGATTCAGAAGTCAACTGAATGGTAGCCCTGTCACAGAGGAGGCCCTGAAATGGCTTGTGGACCTACAACTGAATCTATAGCATGTTGCTCTGCAGATGCCATCTGTGTGAGAGAGAACATGCCCAGTAGTGTGGGCCCCGCAAGCACTTGACCTAAGCTTGGAGATTCACGGTTGTGTTATTTCCTCTCCATTGTAGACATAGCCTCAGTTTTAGTTTTTCGTTTTTTCTCAGTGGTCAAAGGTCCCCAGAGATGGGAGCCATGTGCAAGTGCACATTGGTTAATCTGGGCTTGCTTAGAGGGCCATCCCACCCAGTGACAGTCTCATCTTTCATAACCAGTTTGTGATAGCTGGATGACAGTATCTGGGCAATGGAACTGCTGCTGATTAATATGTTACCACCTGTAACCCCTTTTCCAGGCAAAGAGTCTGCTTTTCTAAGCAAGCTTTGTTTCTCTTTCATGAGGCCAAAACGTAGAATAGCATTGAGCATTTCCTATCACAAGTTCAAAATGCTCAAAGAAACTACACTTCCACCAGAACTCTGACATGAATGAAGCAAACTACAGTTCTCCCCCCATCCCCCCCCTCCATTTTTAAAAGAAAAATACACTCTTTACTGGAAAACATAGGTGTATCTGAAAAATCCACTTTGTATTGCAATTTATGAGTCATAGTTTCCACTGAGGATTTATAGTAGAAGAAAACAGCCCATCTACCCTTCACCAATGCAATTAAATCAAGTTCTTAATTTTGCCTGGATACAGAGGCCACTCCCCTGCTCTAAAATGGCATCTGTCACTGAGCACAACTCTTTTTGATTTAGTCAGAAAAGGAGCTCCTTAATTACGTTTGAAGCACCTACTTAAATGAGTATGACAGATCGGATGCATGTCTTCTTGTCCGAATAAGACCAACTAAGAGGCCGTTTGCAGACTTGTGCCGTGTTCCTGTAAGTATAGTCCATTTCCTTTTCCAATCCGACATAGTTCACAGTCAGAGAGTGGTGCTAACTAATATTAAGAAAAATATGCAGCAGATCTTATATTAGAAATTTAGTCACCTCGATATAGTCATTAGGTAGAACATTATACTCCAAGGCCATGGGACTATTTTGAATCTTTATTTTTGGTTTTTTTAAGCAAGCACTTTTTCTGTTTTCTCTTCTCCTACTAGCAAGAGAAGGGCACCAAGTTTCTAGACCATCTAGGATTCAAGGGATGCTTCGCCTTTCCTTTCCTGCAAAAACTCCACAGACAGTCCTTGACCAAATCCCCACTTACATGAAACTCCACTGTTGGGGGTTTGTTACAAATCTAAGACTCAGATCATGGTTACTGAAGATGTCTTTAAAGTATGTGGACCTTTTGAGCAAGCCTGGCTAAGTTGTGATGTTACATCAGAATGGCTCCCACATTCTTCTTTTCCTTTGGACACAGCATTTGGTGAACCACTGTATGTAGCTTTTACTAAGTTGGCTTAGAGAGTAATGATTAGTTCAAACCCTCCTCTTATAGGGGATGTCTCCGCTGCAGAATTAGGCTAAGTTCTTACTCAGATGTCGACCCTCACCCCTTTTTTATCTGCATATAAAAACCATCTCATGGAAGCTTAGTGGCGCTTTCAACCTAGGATAGGCAGCACAGTTTTGGGAGTGGGTTAGCAGAAGAGTTTGTGGGCCCAGGGTTTGTGCTAGGGAGCAGTACAGGGATCGGAATTTCCATCTTGCAGAAAATTCTGCAATTTCAAATTTTGTTTTAATTCTGAAGCCAAAGAAAATTGAAAAAAAAAGTTTGAAATTCCTTGCAAAAACAAATGCTGAAAGTATTTTTGTTTGAGGTCAAATTAGTTTGTTTGATTTTACCAAGTGTTTAATTAAGATTTTTGTTCTGATTTCCGCCTTTTATTTTATGTATAAGTATATACATACAAGTATATAATAAAAATATAAAATATAAAATATAAAAGGAAAAAATTGAAACTAAAGTTGTTTTCAAATGGAAAATTTAAATTTTCCGTTCCAAAAACATGAAATGAGATTTCATTGGAATTGATTTCTTCCCATGTAAAGATTTGGTTTAAACAAAATGGCATTTTCTAACAGAAAAATGTTTCTCACAGAAAATTTTTTGCAAGATTAATAATAAGAGTGAGTGTTTGCAGTATCAGGCCCTGGACTAACAATTCTGCTGACAGAGCCAGAAAAAAAAATCAGTTTATTCTGCTATTGTCCCTGCCATGCAAATATCCAATAAATTTCTTAGAATGTACTGGGGACAACTTTTTGAACCAGAAAGACAGCTATTTTAGATTTGTTTCTGATCAGTCAAGAGGAATCTGAAAGTGAAAGTAAATTTGGGTGGAAGTGACCATGAAGTGATAGAGTTTGTGAGTCTAAGGAAGAAATGAGAAGAGCAGAATAAAGACTACGGACTTCCAGAAAAGCAGCCTAACAAACTCTGAGAACTGATAGATAAGCTCCAATGGGAAGAGAATCTAAGGAATAAAGTGTCCAGGAGAGCTGGTAGTTTATCAAAGTGACAATATTAAAGGAATAACTTTCAACTATCCCAATGAAAAGGAAAGACAGGAAGAATAATAAGAGGCCAATATGGCTCCATCAGCTTTTTAGTGACCTGAAAATCTAAAAGCAATCTGTCATGAGGTGGTCTCCTGTGAGTCTCTCTCACCTTAGATACAGACGAGGCTCACTCCAGGCCATCTTCACCACCAATGTGCTTTATTATAGTGTTCGGTCAGACTCCCGCCTGTAGTACTATTTACATATATACAAATCCCAGTCTGCTACCCTCTTATTTCCAGCGGAAAGGGAACAGTACTAGTAGAAACCAACTCTGCCTTCCTTCAGGCTCTGTACCCCGCCTTTCCAGGGTTGGCTTTCTCTCTACTTATCTGCTCCAAGCTGCCGGGGTTGCTTCTCCCTCCAATTACTCTTCAGCTGTGTCCTTACTGGTTTGTTGGTCTTCCCATGAGATCCCCATTAACCTATTCACTGCCATCAGATCAATCTTTCCAGATTGACTTAGCAGTCAGGTAAGACCTGCTAAGTCCATCTGGAGACAGACTTATTGAAACCACCTCTTCAAGCTGGATAGCACTGTGTCAACGGGAACGCATTTCCCATTGGCACAGTGAAGATGTCATACTGAAGAGCAGTTAAGAAGTTGACAGGAGTTACAAAAATCTAGTGTGCAAAGATTGCATAACTTCCATTGACAGCCACCAAATTTCGCTGCCAATGTAGACCTGGCCACAGATTCCTACAAAAGATAGAAACATGGATGAATTGCTAAGGAGGAATACAGAAGAAGAACTGGCATGTAGGTACAAAAAAGCTAAGGCACAAAATGTCTTACCATCTAGCAAGGGCCATAAAAGGCAATTAGAAGAGGTTCATTAAACATTTGGAGCAACATAAAGATGTAAGGAAGTGTTGGTCATCTACTTAATGGGAAGGAGAGTTACTGACTGAAATCAGGAAAGCTGAGCTGTTTAATACCTAGTTTGCTTCTATATTCACTAAAGGCTAATGGTGACCAGATATTCAACATAGTTAATGTTAACATGGGAGAAGGAACACAAGACAATACAGGAAAAGAATAGATAAAGAATATTTAGGTAAGTTACAAGTATTCAAGTCAGCAGGGCCTGATGAAATTAATCTTAGGGTACTTAAGGAATTAGTTGAAGTAATCTCAAAATCATTAGCAGTGATCTTCAAAAATGTAGGGAGAATGGGTGAGAATCCAAAAAACTAGAGATGGGTAAACATAGTATCTCTTTTTAAGAAGGGGAGGACCTGAAAAATTATAAGAAGAGCCTGAAAAATTATAGACCTTCTAGCCTAATTTCAATACCTTCAAAGATACTAGAATGAAACATTAAGGAATCCATTTGTAATCACCTAGAGCAGAACAAGTTTATAAAGGAATAGCCAGCATGGACTTGCCGAGAACAAATCATGCCAAACCAACCTAATTTCCTTCTTTGACAGGGTTACTTTCTGAGTGGATAAGGGGAAGCAGTAAATATGATAGATCTTGATTTTAGTAAGGCTTTTGAGAGAGTCCCACGTGACACTCTCATAAGCAAAGTAGGGAAATGCAGTCTAGAGGAGATTACCATGAAGTGGGTACACAAATGATTGGAGGATCATATGCAGAAGAGTAATTAATCAATGGTTGACTAACAAACTGGAAAGGCATATTTAGTGGGACCTCACAGGGGTCAGTCCTTTATTTGGTAATATTCAATATTTTCATTAACGACTTGGATAATGAAGTGGAGCGTATGCTTTATAAAATTGACAAACACCACCAAAACAGAGAGGGATTGCAGGCACTTTGGAGGACAGGATCAGAATTCAAAATTATCTTGTCAAATTGGAGAATTGGTCTGAAATCAACAAGATGACACTTAGCAAAGACAAATGCAAACTACTTTACATAGAAAGGAAAAAATAAATGTAGAAATGCAAAATGGGGAATAACTGGCCAGGTGGCAGTACAGTCAAAGAGAATCTGAAAGCTATATTGGGTCACAAATTGAATACGAGTCAAAAATGTGATGCAATGTGATAAAAGCTAGTGTCACTCAGGGTGTATTAACAGGTGTGTGATTATCCAGCTCCAGTTGGCACTGGTAAGACCTCAGCTGGAGTATAGTGTCCAGGTCTGTGGGCCACGTTTTGGGAAAACTGTGGATAAACCGGAGTGAGTCCAGAGAATAGCAACAAAAATGATAAAATATTTAGAAAACATGACCTATGGGGAAAGATTAAAGACTGGTCATGTTTAGTCTTGAGCAAAGAAGGGCGGGGAGAACCTGATCAGTCTTCAAATATGTTAAGGACCCTTATTAAGAGAATGGTGCTCAAGTGTTCTCCATGTCCAGTGAAGATACGACAAATAGTAATGGGCTTACACGGCACCAAGGGAGATTTAGGTTAGATGTTAGGAAAAACTCATTAACTGTAGTGCTGGTGAAGCTCTGTAATAGGCTTCCAAAGGAACTTGTAGAATCTTTGTTATGGGAGATTTTTAAAAACACTTGTCAGGGATGGTCTAGGTTTACTTGCTCCTGCCTCAGTGCGGAAGGCTGGACTTGATGGCCTCTCAATCTCCCTTCCATGTCTATGATTCTGTGCCAATGGCATGAGAAACAGAGGAAGAAAATTTGTCTGTAGAATAAGGACATGTCTACACCGCAAAGAGAAATCTGCTGCTCTAAGACTCAGAACACAATTCAATTGGCTTGAGATCTTGGGGTTCAAAACAGAAGTGTAGATATCTCTGCTAGGGCTGGAGGCTAGGGTCTGAGACCTAACCATATTAAACGGTATGAGCATGAATGTCCATACTGATGTTTTTAGCTCAAGTGAGGCAGGTTCTGAGACGCGGTGCTACAGATTTTTCTTTCCAGTGTAGACATACCTGAAAGTAGCTATAACTTTCAGCACACACTGATACTATATTATTTGAGCAAATGCCAGCACCCTATGAAAATTCAAAACAGTCAAGCCACTTTCACCAGCATTCTCTTTCTGAAAAAACCCAGACAGCTCCTCATGACAACCCAAGATCTAAATTAACAGCATCACCAAGCCCCATCTTCACGGAAGCAATTAGGTCAGGATCTTTTATCACGATTGAAAGGCTGGTGATATACTGAGGCCATTAATTTCAGTACTGCAAGAGAAAATTAGCAATATTGAAATGAGTGATTAACCACACCGCCTCCAAGAACTGGAAATGTAGAAACTAAGTTGCCTTTTTCTTTAAACTCTCTTGAAAGGAAGATTTTACGTAAGCTTATGGTTCCTTTCATCTGCACAGAATGAAATTAAGATATAGAAGTGTTCATTAGGAGGATAAATAGCAGAACTGCTGCAGTATCTCACAGAAGGGACATCTGCAAAATAAATACAAATTATTTAATTAAATATATGAAACAAGGAGTTAACATAACATACACCTCCCATCATCCTAGGCACTCTGCTTAGATTTCTTTCCCTTATTCTCTCGTCTCTTCTGCTTATAAGCTCTTCAGGATAGGGACTCTGTTTTATTGTTTGTTTGTACAATGTCTAGCGCAGATCCCTGCTTCAAGGCCTTTAGGTGTCATTAGAATGCAGTAACAAAATCCTTCCCCATACCAATGGATTTTTTGCTCCCAGAGTCAGGAAGGAGAAGTTGATAACAGGTAAGGCATGCTCATAACAGAGGGAGTACTTTCTGGAGGAAGATATCTGGGAGGGGCCAACAGCTGTTGGACGCCAGGTTTCCCAGACCCTACAGCTTGGGACAAGCCCACATCCTACTGGCAGCATCCTGTTCTCAAGTAGTGCCAGTCAGGCATATTTGCAGAACATGCTGTATTTGGAGACGGGGTTCTTAAAAATGTTACGAAGAAGGTATGGCGGACAGGGAAACAGGGACAATAAGAGCTTTTAAAAACTCTGAAGTTTTCCTTGCTTCATACTTTCACTTAGCTCTGAGCTCCTGCAAAGTTCTGTGGCTGCTCCATCCCTCATGCGAAGAGGAGCTAAAGAGTTGAGTAAGAGATCCTACTCTATGCTTCCCAGTTATATCAGTTATTTGGAAACAAATCTTTGTCCAGCTAGAGTTAAGACTGGGGACAGGTATCACTAATGAATTGATTAAAAAACACACACAAAAAAACTTATGAACACTTTCTACTGATAAAAGTAGTTATTAGACCTGCAAGAAATTTAATTTGAAGGCTAAAAATTAAAGAAACCTAATAATTTGAAAGCATAGTAGTGTCTACTGCATTGTAAACATGGGTTGAGAGTCAGGTTTCAGCCCAACTCTCCCTACAATCCACACACAAATCTGTCCGAGACAGCACCTGGGAGCACCCGATGTTATTTTGCAGTGTGGACATAACCCAAGCCCCAGGCATGAATCAAGTGGTCTGCTTAGTTCTATATAAATGTATTACCATGGTTGTGAAACCTGCAGTTGTCCAGTACACAGTGCTCTATGGATACTCAAGCATGGACTTGGAAACTTGAGTCCACAAACCAGATCCCACAGACTCTGGCTTACAATGCAATGTAGACATAACCAGGCCTCTAAAGGTAACCATGAACTATGTCAATCATCTGAGGAAAGCTATAAGGCAAGATAACATTCGCACCCAAACACATTAGCCTCTTCACGGACAGTGAAACTGCAACACAATACTCTGACAATTCGTGTGTTGGCTTTTCCAGGCATACCCATTTTCTACTCCCCTTGCAAAGATGCATATTACAAATCCCTGAATGGAAAAATGGCATCATTCTCCATCTTTATCCATGTGCTCTGACAACCTCACAAGCGTAATTAGACAAAAAGTTAGTAGATCCACATGTGCAAACCACTCAGGTACATTTTATAAAAGAGGCTAAAGGCTAGTGGGAAGGTCACAGATCGAATATTGGAGATGAGACCAATTATAACACCAGCAAGCTGAGGTGCCCAATATACCCCCTGCCCTGAGGCAGCACAAGCACATCTTCTCCACATTTAAACACTGTACACACATTTCAGTTTTCTTAAAACCCTTATGGAAAAAGTTGAATGGAAGATGGGAGAGTAACACAAGGAAGATTTGGCTCATACTACCTAACCATTTCCTCCTTAGTGTCTTGTCAGACTCATGAAGCTCCCTCAAGAGAAGAGTATATACTGGTATGATTTATAAACAATCTCTAAGGGTCATAGGCTTTGGTTTCTAGTTGTCAGTAGTACTGCCAAACCGACCGCCTTTACAAATGGGAAGGATAGTCCAGTGATCAGGGCACTTGCCTGGAATCCCGGAGACCCACTCTGCCACGGACTTTCCTGTGTGACCATGGGAAAGTCACTTAAAGATAAATTCACTGAAACGCTGATAAGAGGGTAACTGGGGATAGGTAAGAACCTAAGACAGATCGTTGTGAATATTGTTCACCAAGTAAGCAAACAGGAGTCCTATCAGAATGTGTGTGAAGACAAGCAGCATCACTTTTGGGGAACATGAGGGTCTACTTCCTCCAAGTTCTTCCTCTTCCCACCTTGCTATTGTCATCTGAATTTAGGGCACAGCAGTTAGAATGGATTGCCTACTCAGTGCACTAGACTACTTAAAACAAATGCAGCAAACTTACATTTTGTTTCCTTTTTAGATGGTTCAACTTTTAGATCAAATCACCTTGAAATGTTTGTGCAACAGGAAAATGTGGTATCAAGATTATCAGAACAAGGTAATAGCACCTTTTCCTGTGAATTGATTGCAAACGATGACAAGGGAACCACAGGTCACTGGGGAGAATGCAATGGCACAAATATAGTAACCATGCATTACGTGAAGGGTAAGTATTCTGTATATATTTAAATAAGTAAGATCAGAAATAGGTCAACTGATTTCTTGTTGGCATGGCACACTGACATTACAAAAGGGACAGCTGAAAAGCTGTGTCCATTCATTCAACTTGGGGTACATCTTACATGGCTTTGATGTGACAGCAAGCACTCCCAGTCTGCTCTCACACAACCTCCAGCACGTAAATTAATCTCAGCTGTATTATATGAATGCTTTAGCCAGCAACTGCTGAATTATATTACAGAGCAACATCAGCAAATTCACAGTCCCAGACCTGTTCCCAGAAATGTGTGTGCTTTATTGCCCAATACCTGCCTGGACAATACAAACTCATAGAAAATTCATCATTTTATTAATAGAAAATGATATGCACAAACTCTGTTTTCTCAAATGGAGTTTCCCAAACACTTGAGTCCAAACACACTGGTTTAGATAATACAAAAAATTAGTTTATTAACCACAGAAAGATAGATTTAAGTGGTTACAAGTAATGAGGTATAAACATCAGAATTTGGTGACAAGAAAATAAAAGATAAAACCCAACTAACATCTAATGACCTGACAAGCTAAATTAATTCAAAGTAAGGTTTTTCTCACATGACTTGGAAGTCTTACTGGCTGGATGCCTTTCAGCCAATTCCATCTCCCAGTTCAATGTTTCTTTCCTTGTTCTTCAGGTGTTGTGTATGTCAGGGGCAGAGAGAAAAAGAGGAGAAGAGATCATTTGTGTCCTCTATTCTCACTCCTTGTAGTTTTTTTCCTCTGTGAAAATCATCTCCAGTTGAGATTAAGGAGACAGAAAACCTATTTGCACAGGACCCCCCACCTGTTCCTTTGCCAAGATATACATTTCTCAATTACGCCCTTCTTCCTGACAAAGAATGGCTGCTTAACCAGGTGATAAACCATCAGAGTATGTTGACACCTGGCTGAGGTATCAGTTTGCCTTTTGTCTCTGAGGAACTCGTTTGTGTTGCTTTTCTAGACTTGGAACGTCTCAGCAATGTGAAACGTCCGCCTGCTTCCTCACTTGAAGTCCTCCTTCAACAGAGGAAGAGAAGGGATTTGTCACTTCTCAGGTAAGTGTTCTAGTCACTGGGCTATAATCACTCACTTTGACCCCATTAATATTTAGTTAAAGTGGAACAACTTCAACAGAGTCTGAGGGATCTCCACATCAGAATTCCCTACAGCTCTGGTAAGGGCACTCATTTGAGAGGTGTTAAAATTCCCTGGTAAATTCCTTATCAAATGGGGTTGGGGGAAAATCGGACTTGAAATGGTAGTCACTCACATCCCACACACCTATACTAACCACTGGGCTAACAGCTACCTGTCTCCTGCCTCTGGCTGTTTTATATGGAGTTGGGAGGCCTTTGACCATACCGCTAAGATTGAGACCCACCTGTGATTTAAGTCAAGGAGCACCTCACATTCAGACTTAAAAGGCTAAAAGGGACCATCATGGTCTAGGCCACAGAACCTTACCCATCCACTCCTGTAATAGGTCTATAAATTCTGGTTGAACCACTGAAGCCCTCCAACCTTGATTTAAAGACTTCAAGTTACAGAGAATCCACCATTTGCTCCAGTACAAACCAGTAAGTGCCCCATGCTTCTGAGGAAGGTGAAAAACCCACAGGATCTCTGTCAATTTGACTGGTGGAAAATTCCTTCCCAATCCCAAATATGGTGCCTGGTTAGACCCTGATCATGTGGGCAAGATCCACTATCCAGACACTTGGGAAAGAATTCTTTGTGGCAAGTCAAAGCCCTCCTCATTTAGTGCCCCTTCTCCACCCTCTGGAGATATTTGCTAATAGCAATTGTTATATGTGGGCCATGTGTCATTGTAGGCAACCTCATCACACCACTCCCTTCATAAACTTAGCAAGCGGAGTCTTAACGTAAGTTAGTTTTTTGCCCCCTTTAGAAGGTTGTTCCAGAACGTCACTCTGTGGTTAGAAACCTTCATTTAATTTCAAGCCTAAACTTGTTGATAGCCAATTTATATCCATTTGTTCTTGTGCCAATATTGGCTTTTAACTTAAGTAAATTCCTCTCCATGTTTATCCCTGTGATATATTTATAAAGAGCAATCATATCTTCTTCAGCCTTTGTTTCGTCAAGCTAAACAAACCAAAGGTTTCTTGAGCCTCTTCTTGTAAGGCAGGTTCTCCATTCCTCTGATCATCCTCAGATCCTTTCTCTGCACCTGTTTCCATTTAATCTTTCTTAAGCATGGGAGACTAATTGTAGATGAGGTCTCACCACTACCTTGGATAAAGTTAATACTTCCCTCTCTTTCCTAAAAATATCTCCCTAATGAATCCTTTCTACAGCCACTTCACATTAGCCATTACACCCAGATTTTTCTTCTCTGTTGCTTCCAACTGCTAAATCCCTAGATTTAAAGCAAAAATTCTTGTTGTTAGTCCCTAAGTGCATGCCCTTGCACTCTACGCTACTAAATTTCATTCCATTTATTTTACTGCAATTTTCAGAGTCACCCAGATCTTCTTGTATGATATTCCCGTCCCCCTTCATAATGATAATATCTCCCAACTTCGTGTTTTCTGCAAATTTTATTAGCGCACACTCACTTTTTTTGTTGCAAGGTCATGAATGAAAATGTTAAATAGGATGGGTCCCAAGACCAACCCCTGAGGAACTTCACTAGTAACCTTCCTTCAGTCAGACAGTTCACCTTTCAGAATGACCTGTGGTAGTCTCCCCTTTAGCTAGTTCCTTACCCATTCTCATCTTCTCCAAGTTAACTGATAACAGTGCTTTTTTCCTTAAAAAGACAAAACAAAAAAAAGGTGCCAGTACGCCAGCAGGAGCGGGGGGGGGGGGAGGAAGGGGGGAGGCAGGACCCTCCACCACTGTCAGCCCCCAGCAGCCTTTCTAGGCCCCGCCTTTCCCCTCTGCCGCTCCCCAGGCACTCCCGCTCCTCTCTGCCCCCGGCCCCTCTGCTGGCTCCCCACTCCTCTCAGCCCCCCCACCCCTTCTCTGCCTGCCCACCTGCTGGTTCCCCACTCTTTTCACCCTCCATACACAGTACCGATGCATATCGGCAAAAAAAAAAAAAAAAAAAAAGCCCTGACTGATAATTTCCCATGTGGAATTGTATCAAATTGTTTACTGAAAACCAGATTAGATCTACTGTTTTTCTTGGTTTGGAAGCTAGTCATTCCTCAGTTTGCAGATCAGAGTGGGCTCAGATGGGCAATAGGTCCCCAAACACCTAGAGTGCAAATGCTCAGTGGCAGAAACATAGGTGTCTAGACAGTTTTTACAGCAAAAACAGGTGATGGTGAATTTAGGGACCTACAAACCTGGGCAACAGCCGAGCAGAAGTTTTGTGGATCACAGTGGTGTCTAAAAATAGGATTTAAGTAACTCAATATAGGTACCTTTATGGATCTAAGCCTAAAGTACTCAACCATCAAAACTGTAATAGATAACTAAAGGCTCTCCAGCTATATGTTTCTGTCGCTCTCTCACTATTACAGAACTCAGTCCTAGAGCACTGCAGGAATTAACAGATTGTTACAGAACTCAGGTGTACAAAGCTGCAGAGTAATTTCTGTTAGTGTGGTTTAATTTTTGGCTCCTCCATATTTGACTTGTTAACTATTCTGGACTTGAGTCATTACCCACATATGAGCCCTGGGAACCCAGCTAGATGTCATACAATGGGTGTGAGGGTCATGCTTTAAGTCCCCCAAGATTGCACCCATTCCTGCAATCCAACTGGATACTCATGCCTCCACCATGGCTGCAGAGCCTAAGCAGCATTTCCTTTATGATTTTTCTCCTAAATCCAATAGCAGGGACTGCTGGATATAAGGCAGCCAGGATGCATCTATGCCTCCTATCTAGCTGTCTGCTTCCTTGGCTGGAGTTGTGCTAACCCAAAGCCATCAGTGCGCTGCTGTTGGAGAGGACTAGGGAGAAATTATGTAAATTGGAAAAACAGAAGCCAATGAGGAACAGGGCTGCTGTGGGATGGAATGGGATCAGGTGCTAATGAAATGGTCAGAGATCGAAGAGTGGATGGGATCAAGTCAGATGCTGAACAGATGGGGACAGCACCTGGCTAGCTAAATGGGATAGGATCCTTAACTTGTCCAATACACCCAGGTTCTCTCATGCATTCAGTAAATGCACCCGTCAACCTACTGAAAGCTTCCCCCCCCCCCCAGCAATGCCCAGGTCTCTGCCCACTCACAGCAACCCCACCAGTTATTAAAAAAGCTTTCCCACTCAACAACCCTTCATCCCATGTCTTCTCTTCTTACCCCTACTACTTCCCCAATCAGCATAAGCTTCCCAACCCCTCTTGCCACGTGTTCCAAAGGCTACAGAGAATAAGTTTCTTGCCTCCCCCTTCTATCTGCTTCCATTATCCAGAAGAAAACTCAGCAACTTACCACCAGTGAGAAATGCCATATACGGGTAGGAAATAATCTACCAGGCTGCTATAGCCATAGGGTTAGAGTTATGCTATAGCCATAGAATGGGCTCACATTAGCCTTATTTCTACAGCATTAAGTAGAGAAGTGAGTGCACGTTAAAAAGAAGCCAACAACTTGAATTTTTGGAAATAAATTAGTTTCTGATACATCCAGTTTTGACTGAGCACCCTTCAAAATAGTTTGACCAGAATTTTATACATGGATAAATAATTTAAAGTATTTTTGTTCCCCTATTGATGGTTAATGGTCTTTTCAAAGAGGGGAAAAACTGGACTACAGTATGCAGAAGAAACAATTAAAGTAGTCTTTACAAAGAAAGTGTTTTTCTCCTGACTTTCAATGATAGCTTCCCTGTACATCAGATTCTGCTATCCGTAATCCTGATGAGCATAGTACTGCTGAAGTCAATAGGACTGCTAAGAGTTTATGGTACATAACTAAGTTTTGCAGAACCTGGACTTATAAAGTGACAGCATTTTTTTTTTACCCACACAGTCCAAGGTAAGGTTCTCATGTGGTGGATGTCTATCTCAAGAGCTTTCCGAGACACCAGTTCCAGTTTATCAATCAAAATCTTTTAATAACAAATGATAATTCAAGAAATTTCTATGCTAAGCAAAATTTGCTGTGTTTTCACAGAGAAAGTCATGGCATACCAGGAGAACAAATATTCAGCATGGTGAACTGTATTTAGAGTGAACAGAAAAATCAAATGAGTACAGACACTATTAAAGTTGTTCAAAATGAACATTAATGACATTTATTCAGTGTTGTATGCTAAACTCATTCAGACTCTAAATTACTGGAAAAATGCTTTATATTCTGGCAAATGCATGTGTCACTGTATCAGAAGTTGGCAGAAGCCACACCAACGCAAAAGTATACCTTTGCCTTTTGTGTGAGTATTTTGCAATCCAAGCATTACCACACAAAAATTTTATGGTTTTGATTTTGAAAGTGTGGTCACCTTTCATGTTAGGTAATGTGATTTTCAAGGTGAACATATCTCTAAACTATATAGTTTCAAAATTTGCCCATGGGAGTTTGACCTCCTTAACTACAGCAGGTAAGTAATAAAGACCCTTTCTATGCCTCTTTTGAGGTAACTTGTTTTATTTGTGGGGAAACCTGAATTTCCAAAGAATGGATAGATTGATAAAGTAGTCAGATTCATTTTGGGACTCAGGTGTCATTCTTCTCCAATAGCCCTCATTTTAGGGCATAACTCATTGTAGTATTGTGATGTGCTGTACCCCCCTAACTCGTATAATGTGATCTGTGCATCTTTCCTTTACACCTTTAGAGTGTAGTCATGGTTTAATGCAAAGTGTATCATATCAGGTGTTTTTGGAATGCTCATGGCATGCTCTACATTATTGCTATGGTATCATTTTCCTGCAACATCATATATGTATACAGATATGAAACATATCCCCAAGTGTATTGCACAGGGCTCAAGGAGGGGAGGGCACACAAACAGAGTCATGCTCACACATATCCTGTGAAGGTATGCATAACAAAGGCAATGCAAACTAAGGGCCTCACTGGGAAAAAGAAAAAGAGGCTTTTTGCCTTTAGACTTCCTCCTCCAAGCAACCTAAAAAGAATTATACCTATCCACGTGGCGTAGAAGACTTGTCTGCAAAACCATCAGTAGCCAAAGCATGTGATTAAGCTAGCAATGGACTGTAACAGTGATCTTAGTTTAGAATGTGGATTATCTGATTTTGTATTGATTTGATAAACACTCACTTAAAATCATGTTTTAATCAATAAACTTATGTTTATTTTATCTAAAGCAGTGTGGATTTTGGAAAGAGTGAAAGTGTGAACACCTGACTTGGGGCTAAGGTTAACTGCATAGCAGTTTCTTTGTTAAACTGACACACTGGAGTAAATGAACTTGCAGCAATCAGGAAGGGTCCTGATCCCTGCAAGATGGTAGTTCCTGGTCTTGCATCTGGGGGCTGGGGATGCCTGCTAGGGGAACGTCCCATGAGTGGCTAGTGAGCACACTTCCGCTACCCAGGAGACCAATTACATGCATCAGGCTGGTGTGAACAGACCCAGGAGAGGGGGTTCACCCCACAAGGCAGAGTAAATCAGGGTCCAGGAGTGGTCACTCAGGGGCACAGTGGCACACCAGCCCAGATTGCAGGAGAGGAATGTCACAAGTATAAAGTTTACTTTCCACATAAATTTGTCTCCTTCCTTTATTGTTGAAAATTATATACATTGGAAGTAATCTTGAGCTGAGGTTATAGAAAATTATATACAGTTAAGGAATTAATCCCACAACACGTTTTCCACATTAAAAAAAAAAATCTTGCTTCTCTCCCTTTTCAGGCCTTTGTGACATATTATGTCCCCTATTTGGGCCTTGGCAGATTGAGAGGTTTGATATATTCATAGAGATTAAGGGCAGAAAGGACTATTAAATCATCTAGTCTGACCACCTGTATGACACAGGCCATAGAATGCAACCCATTCACCCCTCTACTGAGCACAGTAACTTGCTCTTGACTAAAACATATCTTTCAGAAAGGCACCCTGTCTTGAAGATATTGAGAATACATCACCTCCCTTGGCAGTTTATTCCAATGGGTCATCACTCACACTGTTAAAAATGTGTACGTTATTTATATGGGTCAAGCATCCTGCAAGGTCACCATCTGTATAATTTCATTCAGCTATAACTGAAGTGAACGGTTTTATATTGCATTCCAGTGTTTTACACAGAGGTTTTGGAATCATAATCTAAAGAATCTGGGTTTTAATTTTGTGTGAATGCTAAATTATTTGTATTCCCTTGGCTCCTGGAGGCTCCAACTGCGGTTCGAACCGTGTAAGCATGGTAACACCATCTCTGCCTTAGCACTAAATAGACAAAATAGATGAGACGGAGGGACAACATTCTACCTTCATTTTACAGATGGGGAACAAAGAGGATGCGTCTTTACTTAGAACGGTACAGTGGCACACCTACAGAACTTCAGTGTACTGTAGAAGCTATCTATGCTGATGGCACTCCACCTCTTTCATCAATTTAGTGCTGCCTACACTGAGCCTTAGGCTGTATTAGCTATGTTTCTCAGGGCAGTGGATTTTTCACACCTCAGAACTATGTAAGAAAACTGACTGACTTAAGGCAAGGGACACTGAAGGTGTGATTTTTTGTGTCACTTAACTCATGTTTGCATCAGTGCCATTCCACTGACCAGAACAAAATTACTCCTGATTTACACCAGCCTAAAGTGAAGATCAGAATCAGGCCTGTCTTGTTCAAGTGACTTGCCTAAAATACACAGGAAGTCTGCATGCAGCAGGACTGGAAATTAAACCAAGAGCAGAGAACATGTGTGCATTTATCTACCTACGTTAAAAAAAAATTCTTGTATAGATAATGCACTAGAACTTCTGATCTGATTGCGTGCAGATATACAAGTGCTTACTGCCACATATCCTGGAAACTAAGCCCTAAGCGAGATATGCAACGAGACAAGCCCACGTATCCGGGACCAGATTGATACCATTCTGTCTACCAAGGTTTGAATTAGCCAGTATCTTTTTCTGGAAGATTTTAGTCAGCAGCTAACCCGATAATTTCACTGTCTTTAATAGACAGGGTCCTCATGACATGTTTTCTTACTTCGCCAGTAAAAGTTTTCCTGAGGCTAATGTAGAATCTCAGTGATTAGGGGTGCACAGAGATGGCCTTCCTCAGTTACTTCACCCGATTTCTATGTGTCACAGACTGACTTTAGATCTTTGGTTGGAAGCTTTAGAGCCATTAATAGACTGGATCCCAGATCCTTTTCTGCACTTCAGGCTTATTCTAAAAGCTTGTCTCAGGGGATGCAGCTGTTGACTTGTCATTTGTCTAGGAAGCTCTGGGGTTATGAAATATCCTCTTTGTTGGTCTAGGTTGGACAATGAAACTCCTCACTTTGAAAGCAGAGTTACAATTTTGACACATTATTAGCAGGAACTGTCAATTTTTTGTGTCTTTCTAAAGTGCATGTTTCCTTGTAAAATGCCCAGGATATTTTCCTGGAGAGTCACTATTTTAGTCAAGAAATAAGAGATCTGTTTTTCTCCTGTTGGTCAGTGGACTTGTGTACATAACTCTTATCTATTCTAATGGAAGTTACAAAAGTTTTGACATGTGTATCAGGTTGTGACAAGGCAAATTTGATACACATCACTCAAGTGTGAAACCCCTGCAGATAAGGAAGGTACCAGACTGACATTTGTGCTTCAAAGAAGCTGTGTATGAAACTGGTAATGGAATGCAGATGCGTTAAACAAATTGGGTTACGAGAAAACCACCAGTCTTAGAGCCAGGCTCCTCTTTGAGAGTTGTCCCACAAGAAAGGACAGAGATAAGAAGTTGTCAGTTTTTGTTCCTCCTCCCTTAATTGAGAGTCAGTTCCAGTGGAAGTTGAAAGGAAAAAAACAAAACAATGCCTGGACGACAGCGTAAGTCTGTCTTTCCCCTTCTCCCTCTTCCCTTCAGCTGAGCAGACATATTTGACTATTTGAATAGAATTGATCAGGAATTTGCTGAATTTTTTTTTTTTTGGTCAGAAAATGTGGATGAGCTGAAATTGTTTCTCATGTCCAAAATGGCATTTCTGTGGGGGAGAGGAAGAGAGAGAGATGAGAACCCACTCTCCTGGGGTGGGGGTCTCACTCATGTCTTTTCACAAAAAGTTTGAAATGTCTTGTTTTCATTCCGATGCAGAATGAGAACAAAATTTCAAAACGTTGAAATGATGAATGGAAGAGTTCTTATTTTTTGGCCAGCTCTATATCTGAGGACATTAAGAAGGCTCCCTTTTGCCCACTGCAAGATGTGCATCTACCTGCAGACTTGGAAAGAAAACAGGCTATTCCTCCCCCCTTCTCAGTGAGATGAAGACCTTTAACTATCTCTCTTAAAAAAAAAAAAAAAAAAAAAAGAAAAAGAAAACAGAAGCAGCCCTCATTTAGTCCTTGCTTCTGGGAAGCAGGCTTTAGGGCTCCAGAAAGAAAGGTAGGTCGTTCAGTTTAGTTCACCTGATGTCAAGAGCTTGAAATAGGCATAGAGGTAAAACATTATCACTTAAATCAAGTGGCTGAGAGTGCCAATTCAGGATATATGAAAGGTCTGAATGATCCTTTCAAAGGCCGGGGAAATTTATGGGTGGGACAGAGGGGCCCCAAAAAGCAATCCTAGGGAAAGCCAAACTGAGGAGAAAGCTTTAAACTGAGCTTTATTTTCCATAAATTAGCACTGAGGTGGTAAGCATGGACTATATCATCTAGGGTACAAACTATATCTACTTATATCCTCTTTTCCATACTTAAAGAAAATGGAATCAAATTTCCTGTTCCTTTACAAAGATGTGGCTCTCTCTCTCCATAAACTAAGCTCAGAGACATCCTTTGCTATAGAATGGTTTCATCACTCACAGACATTTCTCTTCAATCAACTAAAAAGAGCAGCACCGTTGAACAACACAGTGAATTTAGAGAAGTCTCACATACCTGGTGAGACGATATCTGACTAATATGCAAAGACAGCAGGAAAGTATCTGAAAACTCAGTATCTCAAATGCAGAACTCATAGGCTATGTCTACACTTGAAAAGTTAAGTCAACTTTATTAAGTCGACTTAATAAGGTTGACTTTAAGTTGACAATTTTTCTAGGGTAGACATAGTCCCTTTTCAACCTTAAGTTGATTTAACACTTTAAGTCGACTTAAGGTCGATTTAGGCGCTAATCCCCATCCACACTGGCTTAAGCCGACCTAATAAGGTCGATTTAAGCGTTAAGTCGACCTAAAATGAGGTGTTATGAAGTCGACTTAACTTTTCCTTAAGTCAACTTAAGGAAAGCCTTAAGTTGACTTAAGGAAAGCCCAGTGTGGACACAGAGTAGTTTAGGTCGACTTAAGACTCCTTAAGTCAACCTAAGTTGTAAGTGTAGACACACCCATAGACTCATAGCCTTTAAAGTCAGAAGGGACCATTATGATCATCTAATCTGACCTCCTAAACAACGCAGGTCACAGAACCTCACCCAGCCACTCCTGTAATAAACCTCTAACCTATGACTGAGATACTGAAGTCCTCAAATCATGCTTTAAAGACTTCAAGATACAAAGAATCCACCAGCAAGTGAGCCATGCCCTGTGCTGCAAGGGAAGGAGAAAAACCGCCAGGGCCTTTGACAATCTGCCCTGGGGAAAATTCTTTCCTGACCCCAAATTTGAGTGATCAGCTAAACCTTGAGCATGTGGGCAAGTCAGAACAGCCAGACACCCGGGAAAGAATTATCTGTAGTAACTCAGAAACTACCCCATCTAACATCCCATCTCAGGCCACTGGGCATATTTACTGCTAGAAGTCAAAGATAGCCAAATCTGGCAATTGACTTATCCCATCGTGCCATCCCCTCCACAAACTTACTAAACTAAGACAACAGAGTCTTGTGGCACTTTTAAAGACTAACAGATTTATTAATCGCATGAGCTTTCGTGGGAGAAAATCCCACTTCGTCAGACGCTTTGAAGATAGGAAAGTTACAGAGTGGGAGGAAATTAAATGCAGGGGAGTGTATGACATAGCATCAGGTCAGGCTGTAACAGCAAATCAAAATAGGTGTTAGGATTCAAAACACTGTTCCCCAGTGTTTTGAATCCTAA